>JAODAL010036565.1:0-41510 GCA_025379985.1 Phyllomedusa bahiana | reverse complement strand
GTTTTTATTTTTAATTTTGCCCATTCCCCCTTTTGTTGATATATCCACCTGCTTTAAATTAGAACCCAGAAATTTTGTAGTCAGCACAGGTTGATAGGTGCCAAAAATACCTTGTATTATCCGAATAAATTTCAGATACGGTTTTTTTGACTTGGCGCACTACAGCTTTGTTCAATGGGGCACCTTGCACTTAAATGTGAATACAGCATTTTGTAGTCACCACAGGTAGATTGAAAGGTGCCAAAAATACCTTTTATTATCCGAATACATTACAGATACGTGTTTTTTTGCACTTTTGCCCAGTCCAGATTTGTTGATAGAGCCATCTTGCAGTTAAATTTGAATCCAGCAATTGTGTAGTTACCACAGGTGAATTGATAGGTGCCAAAAAATACCTTTTATTATCCGAATACATTACAGATACGTGTTTTTTTCACTTTGGCGCACTACAGCTTTGTTCATTGAGGCACCTTGCACTTAAATGTGAATACAGCAATTTTGTAGTCACCACAGGAGAATTGATAGGTGACAAAAAATACCTTTATTATCCGAATACATTACAGATACGTGTTTTTTGACTTTGGCGCACTACAGCTTTGTTCATTGAGGCACCTTGCACTTAAATGTGAATACTGCAATTTTGTAGTCACCACAGGTGAATGATAGGTGCCCAAAAATACCTTTTATTATCCGAATACATTACAGATACGTGTTTTTTTGACTTTGGCGTACTACAGCTTTGTTCATTGAGGCACCTTGCACTTAAATGTGAATACAGCAATTTTATAGTCACCACAGGTGAATTGAAAGGTGCCAAAAATACCTTGTATTATCCGAATGCATTTCAGATGCGTGTTTTTTGCACTTTTTCCCTGTACAGATTTGTTGATAGAGCCACCTTGCAGTTAAATTTGAATCCAGCAATTGTGTAGTTACCACAGGTGAATTGATAGGTGCCAAAAATACCTTTTATTATCCGAATACATTACAGATACGTGTTTTTTGACTTTGGCGCACTACAGCTTTGTTCATTGAGGCACCTTGCACTTAAATGTGAATACAGCAATTTTGTAGTCACCACAGGTGAATTGAAAGGTGCCAAAAATACCTTGTATTATCCGAATACATTTCAGATACGTGTTTTTTCACTTTGGCGCAGGCCAACTTTGTTGATAGTCACTACTTGCAGTTAAATTTGAATACAGCAATTTTGTAGTCGCCACAGGTGAATTGATAGGTGCCAAAAAATACCTTTTATTATCCGAATACATTACAGATACGTGTTTTTGCACTTTTTGCCCAGTCCAGATTTGTTGATAGAGCCACCTTGCAGTTAAATTTAATCCAGCAATTTTGTAGCCCACGGTGAATTAAAAGGTGCCAAAAATACCTTGTATTACCAATACATTTAATACTGTTTTTTCATTTGGCGCGGGCCAGCTTTTTTGTAATCTACTTTGGCAGTTAAATTGAATCAGCAATTTTGTATCGCCCAGGGAATTGATAGGTGAAAAAAAAAAAAAAACCTTTTATTACCCGAATACATTACAGATATGTTTTTTTGGCACTTTTGCCCAGTCCAGATTTTTTTGATAGAGCCCCCTTGCTTAAATTTAATCCCAATTGTGTATTACCACGGGAGTTGATAGGTCCCAAAAAACCCTTTTATTATCCGAATACATTACAGATACGGTTTTTTGACTTTGGCCCCTAAGCTTGTTCATTGGGCACTTGCACTTAAATTTTGAATACAGAAATTTTTTGAGTCACCACAGGTGAATTAAAAGGGTGCCAAAAATCCCCTTTTATTACCCGAATACATTACAATACGTTTTTTTCCTTTGGCGGGCGGGCCACTTTTTTTTTTAGACTACTTTGCAGTTAAAATTTGAAACACAATTTTGTAGTCCCCAACAGGTGAATGATAGGTGCCAAAAAATCCCTTTTTATTACCCGAATACTTTAAAGATACGTGTTTTTCACTTTTCCCCACCCAGATTTGCTGTTTGAGCCACCTTGCATTTTAAATTTGAATTCAGAAAATTGTGAAATTTCCCACAGGTGAATTGATAGGTGAAAAAAAATTTTGCGAAAAAAAAACCGAATAGTTTAACAGATACGTTTTTTTTTTCACTTTGGGCGCACAACAGCTTTGTTCATTGGGGGCCCCTTGCACAAAAAATGTAAATTTACAGAAAATTTTGTAGTCACCACAGGTGAATTAAAAGGGTTTCCCCGGAAAAAAAAAAAAAAATTTTTTGGTATTATCCAAACATTTCAGATCTTGTTTTTTCACTTTGCCGCACCACTTTGTTGATAATCTATTTTTGCGATTAAAATTTAAAAACCAGAAAAATTTTTTTTTGATTTGGGGGGATTTGAGAATAGCGTAAATTTCCCGGGTCTTTTTAATAAGAGATTTTCCCCAAAAAAATTTCCCCCTCCCCTTTCTCAAATTTTTTTATATTTCAAAAACATGGGAGCAAAATTTCGGGTTTGGAAAGCGAGAAAAAAGGAGGGGGGAAAAACTTTGGGAGGTAAAGGTATGGGAAAAAGGTGCTCCTTCCCAAGGGGCGGCGAAAACACGCATCCCCACGGAAATCTTCATTTGGGCGGGAAACCGCCCAGGCCAGCCCATCGTTGGTCAGGGGCCCTTTTAAATCTCAGTAAGGGAACAGCGCCCCAATCGGGTCCTTCAGTGGTTAATAAACCCTGCTTTCCGCAGTTTTAACCTCCTCGCCTCTCAGCACGGCCAAAAAATGTCGTCACCCAGCTCACTAAAACCCCGCCCCAACCCAGAACCCCAAATGTCAACTCGTGTTTTCCACCCTGTGGATAAACCATTTCGGGAAACCCTCTTTGATGACAAAATGCGGGGGGGGTCAGAAGGCATGTAAAAGTTTAAAGGGGGCCAAAAGAGGATAAATTTTTCTCTGTTTCGGACGCCCATTTTACTGTTTTGCAAATCAGAGGGGAGAAGGAAGCCTTTAAAATCGGCAAAAATCCCGGGGGTCGGCAACGCCTTGCAGCCCCCTTTTTGCTTGTACCCGCACCCTGGATGCAGAATGTCAGGACCCCAAAAGTCCCCTGTTTTGATGATAAAGATGCCCGACATTGCGGATCCAACTGGTCTTTCCAAATTTGCTTCCCGATTTGTTTTCATCACGGGCCCGAGGAGGAAAAAGGGAAGGGTGAGTGTCAGTAGGGGTTTTCCGCCTAAAAAAAGGGAGGGGGCCCGGTCGCAAAGCCCCGGAAAATAATTCCGCCGCCACGGTCACCCCAAACCCCCGCACCTCGTTTATCGCCCAAAAAAATTTTCCGGACCTCCAACCCTGGGCCTTTTTTGAGCAAGCCTCAAATCTAACCCAGCGATTTTCATATGCCCCCTTTGCCGAAAACCCCGCAAAAGTAGGGGCAAAAAACCCCTTTTTAAAGGGGTTAACCACCACCAACATGTCTAGTCACATGCAGGAATGCATAAATTGGGAAAAGGGGGCCCACACTTGGCCAAAAAAAGGCCAGACCCACGCCGGGCCCCAACCACTGTCACACCCTCTGTTTTCCCGCCACCACCTCCCCCCACCAAAGCAGAAAAAACACTTTAACTCAAACCACCCCCAAAACCAAAAGTCCCTAAAAGTGGGAAATTGCCAGGTTTTTGGGCCCTTTGGGGAAATTTTGCCTTTCCGCTGGGGGAAAACCAGAGGGGTTCCGCCACTCAGGGCCCCTTTTTGCATGCCCCCAATACCAGAGCCGAGCGGGTTTTTTTCTTTGCCAAAAACCCGCCCTCCCCGGGCCAGCCACGTGTCATCTAAAATTTCAAGCGCGTTTTCGGGCCTCTTTTGGTCCAGAAAATAAAATTTTTGGACCCCCGGGAAAACATACTAGAAAAGCAGGGCCCAAAGGCCGCTTATCCTCTGTAAACGGGCCTCACTCGGGGGAAAGTTTGGTTTGGATGTCCGGGGGGACGGTGGCCCTTTTTTTTTCGGTTTTTTTTTTCCCGGCCACGCTTTTAAAAAACCGCAGGGAGGGTGCAGGGTTTTTTTCCCCCCAAGGTCCTCGGGTGGCATCACTTTTCCCCAGAAAAACCCCGGGCCTTTTTGGGAAATTAATCTGTTTTGGGGAAAACCGCCACACCAGGTCAGGACCCCTGGGAGGGTTTCCCCCAACGGACCGAGCGCTGGCGGGGGCCAAAAACCCCTTGTGCCGGGCCCAAGGTGGTGGGTGATAACGGGCAAAATTTCTGCTGGCCACCCATAAGATGGGTGGCGGGACAAAATCCCTTGCCCACTTTCTTAACCTTTTTCGTCCAAAAAATTTTCTAAAAAACCTACCCGGGTTTTAAAACTGCCTGCTGAAAAGGGCCTCGAATCTAATTTCCCTTCCGCCTTTTCGCAACCCTTTGTTTTGGGTCCCCCCCTGGGCTGCGTTGCGGGCGTCAGCCGGCCTCCCCTTCAACGTCTCTTTTGAGTGGGAAAACATGCGGAAATTTCCACCCCCCACATGCTCCAGGGTTTAAAGGGCACAGCGCAAGGGCCTTTTACGCAGTACGAAGTAAACACATGGGCCTACAAGCAGCGGGGGGGCCCTCGGGGTTTTTACCACCAAAGGTGGAGGCGGGTAAAGGCTCTTGCCCCAAATTTCCCCAGTTTTAAAGAACCCCAAAATGGGTAAGTGCGGACAATCCCCCTTTTCAGCATGAGCATTGTGGATGATCAAATTTCTGGAACGATCGGGGACACTTTTGGAAAAAACAGGTCCCGCCAGCGAGGGAGGGAGGAGACGGACACAAAAGGGGGAACACAAAGCCTTTCACCCGTCAAATCCACAAGGCCCGACAGTTTTCAAAAAATTTCATTGGGCTTTGGTTTCGGGGTCCAGAGCAAGGGGAAAGGGTGGCGAAACCCAGTTTCTGGGGGTTTGCATCTCTCGGGCAAGCCCCGGGTTTGTGTTGAAGCTTTTCCCGGGGAGGAAATCCGGGGGAAGGGGGGAGGTTTCCCTAGACCCCGCCTTACCGACGTCCCTCCCTTTGGGTTAAGAGTTGGCGCAATTTGAGGGGGGGAGGAAGATGAGGAAGCCCTTTTGCATCCCCTCGACCCGGGGCCCGGGGAAATTTAAAAGGCCCCTCTCTCACATAAATGCTTGGGCCCCAAATTCCCCCAAACCAAAAATCCTCGCATTAAAGGCCATAAAAAAGAACAACAGTTACGGGGTCCCACCCCCGGGATCCCTGGTAAAAAACAAAACTCAGCATTTTTCCTTCCACCCACCCAAATAGAAGTAAAATGCAAAAAAAGGAGACCTTGCGGGTTTTGATCAACGGGAAAACCCTTTTTCGTCGGGTTTCAGGGTTCCCCAAATTCAGGGGAAAAACATCCCGACGTGACAGAAAGTAGATTTGCCAAGTAGCCGTAGCGGCAGCAGAAAAGCGGGCCCAAGGGGGAAAAAACCTAAGGGGTGACCTTTTGGCAATTTTTAATTTACCACCTTTCCCCCAACGAAAGCAATGCGGGGCACACACCCAAACCACACAAAAACCAGCTTAAGAACATGGTGCACACAAATCGCGTCTCAACCCGATTTTTTATTGCATTTTTTCCGGGCCCCCAAATAATTTTCGGGTTTAACCAAAAAAGGGACGAAGGGCCCAAGCTCGCTCGCCACCCCATAGAGGTGTTGCCCTCCCCAGAAACCCCAGCGTCATACCCTGACCCGGAAGTTCAGCACAGCGGGAGGAGTCTTTAAAAGACAAAAGCACCCGGGCCCTTTCCACAATAATGTGGGACTTTTGACTTTCATAAAGATAAAATTCACCCCAGGGGATCTCTAAAGTTTTTTGGGGCCCCCAAATTGCCGAGGCCCCCCGTTTATTCTGGTCTACTTAAAATTTCCTTTTAAAAACCCGGGAAAATGGTCCTCTTAAAAATTTTTTTTTTAAAATGATCTTTTTCTACTGCAATTTTATTTCTCTTTTCCCCAACAGTTCATTTTGCGGTTTTTTTCTGTGAGGGGACTGTAAAAAAACAGCAAAATTTTAGACAACACCGTATTCCATTTACCACTTTTTCTTTAGAAGTTTTTTGCATTTTCAAAGGTTTTGAGGTCTTTTTGCTGTGAGAAACAGCTAAATTAGGTCCTTTTGGGAAAAAAAATGTGGGTTTTTAAAATGGCAATTTTTCCCCCAAAAATTTTTTTAAAAGTGGCCCGAGAAGTCCATATTTTTTATTTTTTTGGGGTCAAAGTTTTCTTTTGGGATACAGCAATAATTTAGGCCTTTGGAACAGAAATTGGGGTTCTAATTTTGGGATTTTTTCCCCACCAAATTTTTTAAAAGTGGCCGGGGAAATCATTTTATAATTTTTTTGGGGTCATGCTCTTTTTAAATTCCCCCCAAAACTACAGTCCTATTATAAAAAAAAAGTTGTTTCTAACAAACATTTGTTTCTTCACAATTGTCCAAATTGGCCTTTAAGGTCATGCCTTTTTTAATTTTTGGGGGGGATTTTTGCTGTGGGCATGCAGTTAAAAAAATTTCAGGGCCCAATTAAAAAAAATTTTGTTTCTAAAAAGCATTTGTTCATTTACAATTGTTCAAAGTGGCTCAAGGTTCCCTCTTTTAATTTTTTTGGGGGGTTTTTTCTGTGACAAGCAGCTAAACTAAAAGGTTTCCCCATTAAAAAAAATGTTTTTTTCTAACAACATTTGTTCTTTAAAAATTGTCAAGAGTGGCTCAAGGGGTATGGGTAGTCGAAACAGGAATAGGTAGGAAAACTGTTAATGGACACAAAAATTCAAAAAGACTTTTTTTTGCAAAAATCTTTAACAAGCTATCAATCCCGGTTAAATTTAACAACCCATTTTTAAAACAAAAAAATTAAAAAAAAAGAAACAAAGACATGGTGGGATTCCATCCATTTTAAAAATGTGTTTTTTTAAATTAAACCCACTAAAAAACTTTCATGTACAAAATAGCTGGTAAAAAAATTCAGAGGGCATGGTTATGGGGGCAAAGGGCAGAGAAAAAGTAAAAGAGCAATTTCCTTTCCCCCCGGGTTGGGGTTAAGAAAGAGAAAAAGAATGCCAAAAAAAAAGGGCACCTGGGGGAAAAAGGAGCGGTTTAAACCCCCAATTTTTTCCAAAGGAAAACTCAATTGGGCCCGCACTCAAACGGAGGGGCAAGCGCTACCCAGGGCAGGACAGTAAAAATGTCCATTTAAAACCAAAAAGGGGTTTAAAAAACTCCTTTTTTTGGCAAATTTTTAATCTGGGGTCAGCAGGTTTTGGGGGAAAAACTGTTGGGCCCCGGAAAAGGGAATCAAATTTCCCTTCAACTAAAATGGTGGTTGAAAGACTCCTTTTTCCAGCACTTTTTAATCTGGGGGGGATGCAGGTTTGGGGGCTCAAAGCTGTGGCCCCCGAAAGCTAAAGTCAATTCCCTGAAAAATAAAATGGTGGTTGAAAGACTCCTTTTTCCCCGGGACTTTTTTTAAACTGGGGTTTATGGGAGGTTTGGGGGGCCCTGCTGTTTGGGCCCCGGAAGGTATAGTTTAATTCCATTAACAAAAAAAGGGGGGTTAAAGACTTTTTTCCGGCACTTTTTTAAACCGGGGGCAGCAGGGTTTGGGGGCCATGCTGTGGCCCAGGACAGGGAAAGTCTATGGGCCCTTGGGAAAAAAAAATGGGGGGTTTTAAAGACTCCTTTTTCCGGCCTTTTAAATCTGGGGGTCACAGTTTTGGGGGGTTTATGCTGCTTCCCGGACAGGAATTTTTTAATTTTAAAAAAGGTCCATTCCCAAATAAAAAAATGGGGTTCCCAAAACATACGCCTTCCGGCACTTTTTAAAATTTTTGGGGGATGCAGGTTTAAGCCCCAGCTGTGGGGCAAGACAGGGATATGAAAAGGTGTGGTGATTTTTTTTTTGTGGCTTTTAAAACCCAAGTGTGTTGCCTAAGATGTACACGTATCCCATTTGAAATGTTGTTGGATGTTTTTTTCCAGCTTCTCCAGCCCGTTTTTGGGGGTTTTAAGAAAAAGGGTTTTTGCTCCCCTTTGACTTTAATGGGCAACGATCAAAACTATTACGACAATTTGAATTTTCTTGTCGAAAGGTCGACTAACGAAACCATCGACCGAAGGGCGAAAGGGCCCAAAGTAATCGGGTCAACCCACTCCCCAAAATTACAAATTTTTTCATCGGAAAAAAATATTCCGTTTTTGTCAAAGGTTTTAAAAAATTTGCCCCCACCAAACCCAAAAATTTAAGGGGATTAAACCTCCAAAAATGTAAATAAGGGTTTTTCAAGAGCAAAAACTCAAAAAATTTATTTTTTACAAAATTAACCCTTGTGCCCCATAAAAAGCCATAGCCCAGCACTTGCAGGGTCACAGATATCTCCAGAAGGAGACCCAGGTTTTTCATTTGAGGAAATTTTGTTAAATCTTTCTTTTTCGTCTTTCAGGGCAGAGGCAGCAATGGGAGGGGAAGAGGAATCCAACATTACACAGGCTAGCCCATATTTTAGTAATGCAGACTTCTACCCCATCCACTCTAGACCGGTAAACTTAGATTTATTTCAAGAAAGGGTGGAAAAAAATCTCCTTAAACTTCAAGATAAATGTCAAAAAAAGTTTCATTACAATTCTAACATATCGAGTGCAGAAAAGAGAGCCATTAAAGAGTTAACTAACAACAAAGATTCAGTCATATGGTCAGCAGACAAGGGAGGAGCCGTAGTTGTTTTAAACTCTGGCCTCTATAAACGTGAAAATTTAAAAAATTTTACCGGATGAAAAACACATATTCCATTTTTTGGGGGGACAAGACCCTACAAAAAAATTTTAAAGGTATTTTTGAAAAAGGGTTTTTGGGAAAGGGGATCTCCCCCCCCAAACATTTTTTCAGAGGCATTTGCTGAGAAAATGTTTGTGATTAAGCCAGTTATGGCTATTTTTTCATTCTCTACCTAAATTGCACAAGGGGAGCTTTCCCCCGCCCCGCCCCATAATATCGGTATTGAAATCCCAAAACGAGCATTTGATCAAAGGGTGGGGCCCCGCCAAAAACAACACTTGGTTTGTCGCCATTTCCGGCTACAAAGGGGAAAAACCAAAAAAGGTTTAAAAACCGATGTGGAGCAAAAAAATGGGAACTTTTTTTTTTTAAATTTCCCCCTTTTTTTGGATCACTTTTAAGGGGTTTTTGGGGGCTTTATCCCGTAACCCCACTAATTGGCCTTTGGGGTTTTTTAAAGGTTCTTTTTTTTCGCACATTTAAATTTTTCTAGAGAAATTCCAAAAATTTGGGGGATGTTACAAAAAAACCCCTTACCCCAAATTTTTTCTCTTTTGACGGAGTGGTTTATTTGCAAGAGAGGGGAGCTCCGACGGGAGCGAGATTTTCCCTTTCCCTTGCAAATATCTACATGGCCATCTGGGAGGAGGATTTTATTTTTTTCTCCAGACAACCTATTCCTCCCCCAGATCAGGTGCTTCATTTGTTTTCAAAGAAAAAGAAAAAAAAAAAACCGCCCTGGGGCTTTGGGGGGGGGGGGGGAGAACCCCTTCACTCTGACTTTGTTTTTTCAATACATCAACAACAATCCCTATAATCTGCAATTTACGCATGTAATGGTCAGGAGGTGGATCCACTGGACCACCGCAGGCGATGGCGTAAGCCCACACCAGGGAGTGGAATCTAAGTGGGTCCCGGTATTCACCAGAGCCCGCCGCAAAGCGGGATGGTCTTGCTGTGGCGGGAGTCCACCAGGTCACTACCACTGGCGGGGCTTGCCTGCGGTGGCGGCCAAGGGTAACGAGGTACAGGATCGGCAGGCAGGCTCATAGTCGTGGACGGGCAGGAGGTCAGGACAGGCGGCTCTGGTTCGGTGACGGTAGACAAGCAGGAGGTCAGAGCAGGTGGCAAGGTTCGAAGACGGTAGACGTAGCAGATGGTCGGTACACGGTATGGCAAGACAGGAACACTTTAGGGAGCTTTCACCAATGGAATATACACAAAGGATCCGGCGAAGGCCGGCAGGAAGAGGCCTGACTAAATAGGAGCAGTGGCCGGCAATGACCAATTACCGGCGCACTGCCCCTTTAAATTTAAACTGCCGGCGCGCGCGCGACCCTAGTGGTGGAGCCAGGCACCGGGAGACGGGGGCAGACTGAGCAGGAGCGCGGCCGGGTTAGTGACCGCCGGCGGGGACGGGGAGGTGGCAGACCCGAACCCGACGTGCGGGACGGGGCTCCGCTCGGTGTGGGAGCACGGGCGCGCCTGCGTCCTGGGACAGTGGTCGCAGGGGCGTCCGTGACAACGCATGCTCAAGGGAAAGAGAGCACAAACTTTTTGGATGTTACTCTTTATGGGGATCATGGCAGCATGGTACAGGTCTCACCTTATAGAAAGGATATGGCCAGGAATAGTACTCTCCTGGCCAGTTCATGCCATCCCAGACACGTAGTTAGGAATATCCCATATGGTGAGTTTGTAAGACTATGTAGGAACTGTACAAAAGATGATCTATTTGAATCACATTTAACCGAAACAAGACGGAGGCTATGTTTGCGAGGTTATGGAGATCTGGATCTTGATGCCGCTGGTCTTAGAATCACCAACATTGATAGAAATGATTTACTTAGGGATAAATCCCCACAACATAGTAAGACCACCTCGATTGATAGTGTTACCTTCTGCACTACCTATAGCCCACAATTTAAACAAATTGTTTCCATAGTCAGGAGACATTTATCTCTATTACGGGTATTGGAGAAACTCCAAACTATGCTAAGCACCAATGTCAGATATATCTCTAGAAAAGCACCCACATTGGGTTCGATTCTCTCACCCAGTCTCTTCACTTCAGACACCCCAGAGAAAACGACTTGGCTAAATAGTAGGGTTTTTTTTAGATGCAGCCATAGAAGATGTACAGCCTGTGAATTTTGTCACAATTCCAAACAATTTTCATCAATTTCAACAGGGAAAGTATTTAACAACAACAGGTTTATTAATTGTAACAGTAAATTTGTTGTTTATGTCATTAATTGTGATTTATGTAAAATACAATATGTGGCCTGTACTACTTGTCCTCTTAAAATCAGAATAAAACGGCATTTATCAGATTCCCACAAATGCAGTAATACTATTGGTATTTCCATGGTGTCCAAACATTTTGCTGAAGTTCATCATGGAAACACTGGTTCTTTCTCTTTTCTCGGTATTGAAAAGGTAACACATTCATTAAGGGGTGGAGACCTAGTCCGTAAACTATTAAGCAGAGAATCGCGCTGGATCTTTGAACTCGATACGAGAGTTCCTGCTGGTTTAAACATTAAACAGGATATAATGTATTATTATTAGGTTTTCTCATGATATATAAATGTTAAAGGGTTTTTTTTTTTTATTTTATGTAAGTGTAAAAAGTTTTAGCTTCAACCCCATGGGGAGGAGTTAGATCATGTGATCTTTCTCTTTGTATTTAAACATCAAGACATGTGCAGGTAGCATATTAAAAAGATCTTTTCAAAAACGCGAGCTGTTTTTTCCCTATAACCCTATTATTCTATGCCCCTCCAGCATGGGGTTAATTGGTTTCTATTTTTCTTTGGAAAATTCAATAAACATTAAGATTTTTAAATACTTTGGGGTGGATTTTTGTGCGGTTCCTGCATTTTTTGCACGTTCTCAAACCCTGGGGGGTGGCCAACCACCTATCCGCACGGGGGTACCATTGTAAAAGGTGAACGGACTTTTTATTAACGGGGTACATTATATAATGGCATGGACATGAACCAGACTTTCATTTCTTTTGGGATATCCACTTTAAAAATTGGATAAGGGTTTTGGGAGTTTCGCTCCTTAACATGTCCCACTCTGTACCATAAGTAATTGGACAATTGATTTAACCCCTTAACGCCCTTGGACTTTTGCATACCCGGGCGTTTGGGGGAACGCACCGGAAGTATCAACCCTGGGGGATTGCGCAACTCAAAAGCAAGTTTGCGCGTGGCGGAAATGTCAGCTGTATATTACAGCTGAATCCCGCAGGTCGGCCCCAACCCCGAGATCACCCCGGGGGGTGGGGGGTTAAAAACCCCTTAATTACCGACTAAATGGGTCGCAAAATTAAGAAGACGCGGAGGAGCGATCTACTCCTGCTCTCTGCGGCGGCACAACTCACGGATTGGCAATCCGTACAGCTCCTGCCTTCTGACAGACAGCCAAAAAGGCAAGAATCCCTTCCCGGGGTTGTCGAACGTCACGATCCCCGGGCCGTCCCGGGGCATGACCGGCAGGGACTGAATTTCCCAAAGGGAAACCGTAACAGCCACAACTGGTAGTGTTTCCCTTTTGAATGGGGGATCTGAAGATCTCTAAATTCAAATCCCCGGGGGGAAAAGAAAAAAAAAAAAAATGGAAAAAAGAAAAAAAAAGTGAAAAAAAAGTAAAACACAACACAAAAAATAAAATAAAAACATTTACCCGCCCTTTTTCCCCCCTTTACAAAGGGCAATCCCCCCAAAAAAAGGATCAAAAATAAAAAGTCCCCATATTTGGTATCGCCGCGTCGTAACGACCTGCCCTATAATCTTCAGCTAAAAAACCCCCATACGGAACACTTAAAAAAAAAAAAAAATCACATTTTTAAGTTTTTGTTCACCCCGAGACAAAAAATGGAATAAAAAACGATCAAAAACTCCTAAAACGCCAAATTTTTGTAACAATTAAAATGTAAGTTACCCCAAAAAAAAAGCCTTACAAAAAAATGTCTAAAAATTAAAAAATGTATGGCTCCAGAAACAGCGATGCTAAAAATTGTTTTACAAAAAATAAAAACACTTTTTTTTTTTTTAAAAGTCTTCAACAAAAAAAAAAAAAATAAAAGGATACCCCGAAATCTATCGCCCCAAAAGATAAGCTAACTTATGGGATACCACGGTGACCTGTTAAAAATAAAAAACACTATAATTTCTTATTTTCTTCACCCTGCCCCCCAAAAAAATGGTTTTAAAAGCAACAAAAACCCTTTTCCCCCCCCAAAAAATGATACTAATAAAAATGTCAATCATCCCCAAAAAAAAGCCCCCAACATCTCCTACACAGAAAAATAAAAAGTTATGGGCCCAGACAATGGCGAGCAAAAACGGGTTTTCCTGGTTGATAAAAGGTTTTTAATTTTATAAAAGCAAAAAATAAAAAAAAAATTTAAAAAGGGGGTTTGCTGTAATCGTATTGACCCGCTGGTAAAAAACATGTCATATATAATGCGAGTGAAGCATAAAAAAAAAAAAAAAAACTACAAGATTGCTGTTTTTGTTCAAAACATCTCAAAAAAACTTAAATAAAAATGAACATAATGCATATGCCCCCCATAATGGTACCAAAAAAAACACAAAATTCCCCCCAAAAACAAGCGCTCGCACCAAAAAAAAAAAAATTATGGCGTCAGAATAGGAAACTTAAAAAAGCAATTTTTATAGGGATATTTCTATGGTGTAAAAGTAAAAAACAGAAAAAAAAAGACATAAAAAACATACATTGTAACTGTACCCCACCTCCATAGTAAAGTTATCTTTACATTTTCATGCACGGGGGAAGCGTAAATTGAAACCCCAAAAAAAAATACCGAACTGTGTTTTTTCCCCCCCTTTTCTGCCCCAACAAAAAAAAAATGGAAAACCTCGGTCCAAGATGCACAGTACACCCCTAGAGGGGATCCCGAGGGGTGGAATCCAAAAAAGGGGGGGACTTCGGAAGGTTTTATCGTTCTGCTACATTGGGGGGTTTCAAATGCACAGGCCCCACCAAAATCTGCTTTCCAAAAATAAATAGTCTCCCCCCCCTGAACGCCCGACAGCCCAAACACAGTTTACACCCACAAGAGGGTTTTTGCCGAACTTGGAAGAAATTGCTAACAAAAATTTGGGTTCTTTTTTTCCAGGGGTTCCTTTTAAATATGAAACTTTTGACTAAATTTCAGATTATTGGGAAATTTTTTTTTTTTTTACAACCCATGCAAAAAAAAATTGTGAAAACACCTGTGGGGGCTATATATCACTGCAACCCGGATTATTTCCTTTAAAGGGGGGGGATTTTCCAATTGCTCTTTTTTAGGGGTGTTAATTAAGTTTTTAGCACCCCTTTGGGGGTCCCAAACCCCGAAATGGCGCCTAAATAAAATCGATTGAAAATAGACCCCAGAGTCCAGTATGTCTTCCATTCTGGGGGGTTAAAGGTTTAGCCAAATAATCACATCGGCCACATATGGGATATCTCTAAAAAAGGCGACCGGGGGAAAATTTATTTCATTGCTTTTCCATCACATTTTCCTTATTCCCGTGAATAATGGGTAAATAATGAAAATCTGCAAAAATAGGACATTTTGAAATTTCACCTCCACTTTGCTTTAATTTCTGTGAAATACCTAAACGGTTATCAAACTTCCTAAACACTGTTGTAAAATATTTTTAAGGGGTCTAGTTTCTTAGATGGAGTCATTTATGGGGGTACCCTAACATGCAGGGCCCTCAAAGCCACGTCAGAACTGGATTTGGTCCCTAAAATAATGTATATTGCAAATTTTTTTGAAAATGGGAGAAATTACTACAAAGTTTCTAAGCCCTCTAATGTCGTAAAAAAAATAATAAAATAAAAATGATGCCAATCTATAGTGGAAATATGGTAGATGCTAGTTATAAACTATTTTGTGGTGAATAATTATCTGTCTTGCACGCAGAAATTTTGGAACTTCAAAATGACAAATTTTTCAAAATTTTCATGAAATCTTAAATTTTTCACAAAACAAACAAGGATTGAAATGGATCAAAATTTCTTACTAACTTAAAGCACAATGTGTCACGAGAAAACAATCTCTGAATTACATGGATAGGTAAAAGGTGTGAAAAAGTTATTCTCACATAAAGTGACACATGCCAGATTTCAAAAATAGGGCTGTGTCAGAGAGGCCAAAACTGGCTGGGTCCTTAAGGGGTTAAAGGGTGTTTCATAGGCAGGTGTAGGCAATTACTTTGTTATGTCACTCTCAATTAAGAAGATAAAAGGCCTGGAGTTGACTTGAGGTGTGATGCTTGCATTGGAAGATTTTGCCATGAAGAAAACATGCGGTCAAAAGAGTTCTCCATGCAGGTAAAACAAGCCATCCTTAAGTTGCAAAAACAGAAAAAGAAACAGTGACAAAATCTACAGTTTGGTACATCCTGAGAAAGGAAGCACTGGTGAACTCATCAATGCAAATAGACCTGGATCCCCAAGGAAGACAACAGTTTTCCATGGTGAAGAGAAACCCCTTTTTCAAAAAGCCAACCAAGTGAACAACATTCTCTAGGATGTAGGCATATTTAATATCCAAAACTACCATAAAGAAAAGACTGCATGAAAGTAAGTACAGAAGGTTCACTGCATGGGTCAAGCCACTCATAAGCCTCAAGAATAAAAAGGCTAGATTGGACTTTGTTAGAAAAAAAAAAAAAAAACATCTAAAAAAGCCAGCACAGTTCTGGAAGAACATTCCTTTGACAAATGAAACCAAGATCAACCTCTACCAGAATGATGTAAAGAAAAAAAGTATGCTGAAGGCGTGGTATAGCTCATGATTCAATGCATACCACATGATTTGTAAAACACGGCGGAGACAGTGTGATGGTTTCGGCATGCATGGCTGATAGTGGCACTGGGCAACTAGAGTTTATTAATGATGTGACACAGGACTGAAGCAACTGGGTGAATTCTGAGGTATACAGAGACATAGTGTGTGCTCAAATCCAGCCAAACTGATTGGTCGGCGTTCCATAATACAGATAGACAATGACCCAAAACCAATAAAGCCAAAGCTTGAATGGCTAAGTCAGTCACCTGATCTCAACCCAACTGAGAATGCATTTCACTTGTTAATGACTAAATTTCAGGCGGAAAGGGCCACAAACAAACAGCAACTGAAAACCACAGCAATAAAGACTTGGCAGAGCATTAAAAAGGAGGAAACACAGTGGGGCAGATTTATCAATAGTGTCTTATTTTTAGACAGTGTAAAGTTAGACTAGACAGTTTTATAATGCACCACATTTATCATAGTGTTGATAAATCTGGTGCAGGTTAGAACTGTCTAGTCTAACTTTGTACCACAATTAAGTTGTCTTACTTTCACACCAGAAACGCTGACAAAATCTGGGCGCATTTTTGGTCGCACTTAAGCCACGCCCCTTTCCCCCGCGAACCCCCTTTTACGAGGCCACGCCCCTTTTATAGGACGAGGCGCAGAAGCGTCTGAAACTGTCTAAAACACATAGTAAATGTGGCGAAAAGCTGGTTTCTGGTGTAAATGGAGCCAGAATTCTGGCGCAACTGCCTTGATAAATCCCCCCCCCAGTGTCTGTTGATGTCTATGAGTTCAAGACTTCAGGTAGTCATTGCCAACATAGTATTAGAAATTAACATTTTATTTACAATTATTTAATTTGTCCGATTACTTCTGAACCCCTGAAATGAAGGGATTGTGTATATAAAATGCCTTAGTTCCTCACATTTTTATGCAATCATTTTGTTAAACCCACTGAATTAAAGCTGTAAGTCTGAACTTCAACTGAATCTGAATTGTTTTGTTCAAAATTTATTGTGGTAACGTACATGACTTTTGGATGTGGGATGAACCCCCGCTCTAACTAGTACCCAGTCCAAACACAAGAATAAATGCACTAACACATTCACCTTTGGTGTCAAATGGCCACAGCTTTATTCAAACCACACGGAAGGAGTCAGGTGGAGTGCTAGACAAGGATCGCCCTTCCCTTGGGCTTAATGGATAATGGCAACTCAAGTAACTCATCAGTATCATAATAACTGTGTCTGAAACCAGGTTTACAATAAAGTCAACATAAAACAATAAATAATACATTCGTCAATGTACAGATCATAGCTAAACACAAGCTTCAGAGCATTCATTAAAATAGGGGCAGGTGGGAGGGACAGCTTTTCTTGATGTCTTGGTGAGAGAAAAGAGGAAGAGGAGGTATATCTATACCTAAACCACACCTTCCTCACAGTAACTCTTCCCCATCCACACACTCCTCCCTCTCATATTACAACCCGACCCCCCACCCCCCTGCTCACAACTATAAACTACACAGACTGGAGCCTATGCACAATGCTGGGACTATAATCTACCCTCTCAAAATCTATCCCCTTCGCTCAAAGCTACCTACAATAAATATACTATGCATACACTGAAACCCTCAACTTAAATACCTACAGCTATACAGCCAAAACTCCCAGCTATACGAGAGCTCTAGGTTCCCTCCTCCCAAAGTCATGGTCCCCCTTCGCTTAGGGCTTCGGGGGGTTCTTGACTTTTGGATATGGGATGAACCCCCGCTCTAACTAGTACCCAGTTCAACACAAGAATAAATGCACTAACACATTCACCTTTGGTGTCAAATGGCCACAGCTTAATTCAAACCACATAAGTACAACAAACATGAAAGGAGTCAGGTGGAGTGCTAGTCAATTGTGTTAAGGCTATGTCTACACTGCACAGAAAACGTCCGTTTTTTCAGCGTTTTTCGTTTTCTAAAAACGCTGGAAAAACGACTGTAATCATCTCCCATAGACTTCTACTGTACAAACGTCCTGCTGTCTACACTGAGCTTCTTTTTTCTGCTCGTTTTTTTCACTCGTCGTATTTTGCAACATGCTCTAAAAAACGCCAGAGCAGGGCAGAAAATTTACTACAGGAGTCTATGTAAAGCGCCGGACGTCTTTTGGCGCGTTTTTTGGCGCATTTTCGCGGCGTTTTTTGCCGCGATTTTTCAATGAAAACCCTCCCAGAGACCCAAGTTAGGCTATGTCTACACTGCATCAGAGAAAAAACGGCCCTTAAAGCGGCCGTTCTTTCTCTGATGCAGGACCGCGGCTTTTGTCACGCTTTGTGCAAAAGCCGCGGCCGCTTCTCGTTTTCCCGACGCCCGAAGACGTGAAGAAGACGAGAAGCATCGGCGTATTATACAACATGTTGTATAATACGCCGCTGCCGAAAGACGGGCAGAGAAAAGACGAGCTGTGTAGACAGCAACTCGTCTTTTCTATTGCCGTCTATGGCACCACACTGACAATCGTATCTCCGGCGCTTTTAAAAAACGAAAAGTGCCGGAGATACGATCGTAATCATGTGCAGTGTGGACATAGCCTTACACCTATAATGGGTGGTAACAATGGTTAATCCTTATCAAATTTGCATACAAGTGTCTTATGTGTCCTTTTTTGTATCTTTTGTAATAAAATGATCATGCTTTGGCCGCTAACGATTTTTGCGCAATTCATATTTTTTTCGCTAAAAATACGTTTTTTACAGATTTTGGCATCAGAATCAGTCTTTTTTTACAGATTTTGATGCTAAAATCCTTTTCTAAACATATTTTGGCGCTAATAAAGTTATCTCGCTACAGACGCTGAAAATACGTTTTTTACGGATTTTGGCGCAAGAATCAGTGTTTTTTTTACGTTTTTTGGCACTAAAATATTTTTTTTTACAGATTTTGGCGCTAATAACGTTATCTCGCTTCTGACGCCAAAAATTCGTTTTTTTACGGTTTTTGGCGCAAGAATCCATTTTTTTTACGGTTTTTGGCACTAAAATAATTTTTTTACAGATTTTGCCGCTAATAACGTTATCTCGCCTCTGATGCCAAAAATAAGTTTTTTTACGGATTTTGCCGCAAGAATCCGTTTTTTTACATTTTTGGGCACTAATTTTTTTTTTACAGATTTTGGCGCTAATAACGTTATCTCGCTTCTGACGCCAAAAATACGTTTTTTTATAACGGATTATTGCCGCAAGAATCCTTTTTTTTTTACGTTTTTTGGCACTGAAATAATTTTTTTTACAGATTTTGGCGCTAATAACGTTATCTCGCCTCTGACGGCAAAAATACGTTTTTTTACGGATTTTGCCGCAAGAATCCGTTTTTTTTACGTTTTTTGGCACTAAAATATTTTTTTTTTACAGATTTTGGCGCTAATAACGTTATCTCGCCTCTGAGGCCCAAAATGCGTTTTTTTACGGATTTTGCGGCAAGAATCCGTTTTTTTAAAGTTTTTTGGCACTAAAATATTTTTTTTTACAGATTTTGCCGCTAATAATGTTATCTCGCTTCTGACGCCAAAAATACATTTTTTTATGGATTTTGGCGCAAAAATCCGTTTTTTAACGTTTTTTGACACTAAAATAATTTTTTTTACAGATTTTGGCGCTAATAAAGTTATCTTGCCTCTGACGCCAAAAATACGTTTTTTACGGATTTTGGCGCAAGAATCCGTTTTTTTACGTTTTTTGACACTAAAATAATTTTTTTTTTACAGATTTTGGCGCTAATAACGTTATCTCGCCGCTGAAACCAAAAACAAGGTTTTTTTTACGGATTTTGGCGCAAGAATCCGGTTTACGTTTTTTGGCACTAAAATAATTTTTTTTACATATTTTGGCGCTAATAAAGTGATCTCGCTTCTGACACTAAAAATATTTTTATTTAGGGAATTTGGCGCAATAATGCGTTTTTTGGGATATTGGCACTAAAATTATTTTCTTTACAGATTTTGATGCTAATAAAGTTATCTTGCTGTATGCAAAGATAATGTGGGTTTTTGTGGATTTTGGTGCAAGAATCTGGTGCAAAATTTAATAAAGTAGTAGCACACAAAGGACAATGTGCTCACAATGACTACAGTGATCTAAAGGAAATGACTACTTAACATGCTAACTCCGCCTGTAGGGTGTAGTTTACATCCAATGACTTAATTTGTGCATACATTAAAAAGCAGAGCAAAGACGCTTCAAAAAACGCTTCAAAAAACGCTCCCAAAAACGCGTCAAAAAACGGACGTTTTTTCAGCTGCTTTTGACAGGCAATGGACAGAAAACTCAGTTTCATGAATGTTTTTAGTAATTCGTTTTCAGGTAGTTTTTTGTCCACTGCAGTGTAGACATAGCCTAATATTCCCAGCTGTCTGACATGCAGTACCCGGCCAGACAGCAATAAAGGGGCGGCACGCCCTGGCTTGCCATTCTAGCAGAGCCAGTATACTTTAGGGGCACCAATGACCCTACTGAAGATCCTCACTCCTGATTAACCACCGTGCCTGCCCCTGGATGCCATTACCATTATACCATCCTTAAGGCTGGCCACTTCCAAAGCTCAGCCTCGTCACACCATGAGACTTAACATCCTCTATTAGTTAAAATGAGTCCACCATAACTTGACCTGCAACTTCCACCTGACTCCTGAACCGCCACCGGAGAGGCCTTTGACACCTTAAAGGGCTCGACCCGCACCAAAACTAACCTAATTTCCAAACTCACAACATGACCACTAGCAATTTGTATCTGCCCTGGAAAGCTACCTACAAATATCACCTTCCATGGCCTAACCAGACAAATCCATGAACCAGTGAAGGGTAAATAAAGTTGTATAACCCCACCATACTAATTGAGGCTGGTGGTCCAATAGTTCAAGGATCCAATAGCTCAAGCGAGACAGCTGCTGCTTTAACCCAATTAGGGGAGCCGTAACAGGACCTCATCACAGAGAATCATAACTTGGGGCTCATGTATGTGAATAACGAAACACTACCTCACAATGACTGATCATCAATCTATTGATTAATATTTTCCCTACTAAGTTAAAAACTCTAAACCACCCTGACTCAGTCAGTGTTAGTTACACTTTTCATCATACAATGCCCCCAGGATCTTTCCTAGCAATAGAAAAAGGGGGTATTTCTGACTCCAGAAAACATACACTCCCAGCTAAGCCCAAGCACCAATATGCAGCCCAAGCAGCAATACTATGCATCATAAGCCATGAAAAAGTACCAACAGAAACCAATTAGTTTCAGTCTAAGCAACGACTGTAAACTATACAACTATGTAATATCACCGTTAGCAACCAGCTTTTTAAACAGCCATGACAAATAGAGCCCCCTACAATAAATTACCCACATCTGTCCACTTATAGAAAAGCCAAGAGAAATTTTTCCCCAACATTGTCCCCAACATTCCTAAAGCATTGTCCCATTCACTTTAGTTAAACCTCATAACCTTCAACCCTAGCCGTTCAGATTGAACTCAAGGGCCCTCCGATTCCTCTCCTGCCCCCTGCCGTTATCACCAGACCAAGGGACCCCATTGAGAGAGACCAACAAGTTGTTCTGGGGAGCAATCCCCCAAATAAACAGCGTTGTTCCACTTGGGACACACTTGCTTGCTGTTACTCTCTTGGACGTCCATAATCGCTGAATGACATGGCAGCAGTCAGGGTGCCATTCTGTGCCTGGAAATCGATTGCTTACTAGACGTAGGCCGGCACCATCTTGATGCTACCCGTTCTTCTGATTGCTTACAGAGCTGTATAGCTGATACAAGCCTCTATATGATAGCTCATAGCCTTGTCCTAGTGAAAACCATGAGAGGAGCATGAGCATACACAACAATAAATAGACAACCTCTTCGTCAAAATTACGTGTCAGGCCCCCAAAAATGGGTCCTTGAAGCTACTCATCACTTTAATTCATTGTCCCAGCGCCAGACTAATTAACAGATTTAATCTTTTTTTTATATATACAAGTATGAGACATTTGAGGTATATAAGGGCAGAGTTGTATCATCATAAGCTTTACAGTAAAAACGGGGGGAGTGTAGAGAGACATAACTGCGATGTTCATTCCTCCCCATCACAGGACCCTACCCCCCAAGTATCACAACTACACATCAGCCAATCAAAATGAACATTGTCATCTGCTAATGTAGCAACCTCAAAGAACCACTTAATTCACATACATATTTTAACAGATCCCAATTTAAAGTCATAGGAAGATTTAAAAACCAACAACTTTTCAAATATCTATATAAAACTGTGCCAATTTTAATCTAAAAAATTATAACTGCTGATCATTATAAACAGAGCCCATGACACACTTTTAAAATTAACCAAAAAAATGGAAAAATTAAATAAGAGCCATGAAAACCTCCTCTTTTTGTCACCCTAAAAGGGAAGGAGGTCCTTGAAGATAAAAATCTGGGGACATATATCAGTACTCTGAACCAGTTACCCCAAGCTGGCTCAGAGGCACCATAAACCCCAATCATGGCACTAAGCGACCTGGCGACCAAAGGGTTGGAAAAGACACCATTACCCCTGGCCGTACTCCACTGGCTCGGAGGCCCAAAAAGCCAGCCATTCTGGCTCCACCATTTTTTTCTCTCCAGGGATATCACCCTGGAAGAGCCCACCTCGCCAGGTCGCGTCAAACATTAACCACAATCGTGGTGCTAAGAGACCTGGCGACCAAATCCCAGAAGGGAAAAAACACCATTACCCCCAGCCGTACTCCACTGGCTCGGAGGCCCCAAAAGTCAGGAAGAGCCCACCTTCACTAGATCTCTTCAAAAACAATTAATCCCTAAGGGAATCATACCCATATGACTCCCTCACCCCAAATTTATTTATTTATATAATATAAGTATATAATATATAATATAATATATTTTATTTATTTTTTTACTGAAAACCATTTCCAGCTCTTGGAGCCTCACCATAGTCGCCAGGCCAAACCAAATGTGGGGGTCCATCCCCATGAGGACACCCTAAATTTAAAAACCCACTCCAGTGACCCCCTAAGAACCTTAGTACAAAAGGATTAGTATGCAAAACTGAAGAGGAAGGGGGTCTTTGAAGCTAAAAAAGATCTGGCGATTTATATCAATGCTCTGAACCCTAGCCGATTCCACCACTGGCTCAGAAACCACCATAATGGCAATGTTAACAAGCAGCTCGCCGGGACGCCACCCAGCACGAGCCTCCCCATAATCACCAGACCACACCAAAACTATGGGGGGGGGGACCATCACCATGATGAAACTCCAAAAACACTGAAGTTAAACACTCCAAAATCAACTCCAAAGCCCCCCCCCCCCGCCCCAATTGCCTGATTACAGCAGGGTTAGTATGCAAACTGAAGGGGAAGGAGGTCCTTGAAGCTACAGAGATCTGACGCCTTATATAATGCTCTGAACACATTACCCCTAGCCGCTTCCACCACTGGCTCAGAGGTACCATAAGCCACAATTGCCAGTTTATTTTCGTTAGCCAATGATCAATAAAAGGGGGCTAACGAAAATAAAAAAATAAAAATGAAGTTATTGAATTCATATTTATTTGTTTATTTTCGTTACACCCATATTATTGTTCATTTTATATACACATCGGCACAACTTCGTGAGTCTTATCATTTTATTTCTGCCATGTACAGTTTTATTATAGATTGCATTAGATAACCCATAAGAGTGTTGCTCGCTCTCCCATTGGCCCAAATAATCGCGCCTCTTTTAACTTACCCAATCACAAACAGAGCTCGCTCTCTGCATTTCTTTTCCCCATAGAACTCTATGAGATAAGTAGCTCAACCGTCTGATTGTGCTAACCAGGACGAGCCCCTCTTCCCCCCAACCAATCACAGTACTACAATATTTCCCATAGACAGTAATAACTTTTAGGGCACCTTTCTATCGTGCCCTTCTTGCTCCACTCAAAATCGATGCACTACATATGATTGGTGGATTCATATCTGCCGCCTGGTCCAACCAATTAGCTCTTGTCTTCATTTTTTACTGTATTTTGAAACTGTCCCGCCTTTTCATTTGATTGGTCACTACTACTTCATAGGTTATAATGGTTCACTGTCGTTCCTATTCTGATTCGTTGGTTTCTGCCGACCAATGAGAAGCGCTTACAGAATTTGAATTACTGTATTTCCCAGCAATTTTCAGTATCCCAATTCCTGATGTTGCGCCGGTCATGGCGACAAACGCGTTGTTAGTAATTTGATTGATGTCTGTTTATAGAAGGTTTTAGCCCTTTTACAGAGAATGTTTTACACGTAATAAAAAAAATTTATTTACTAATACTCCATGCCTCACGGAGCTGAGATTTCAGTGCCCCCATCTCTCCATAGACTACAATGGGACAAAGTAGCTCGCGCTCTGATTGGCCAGGATAGCCAAGCCCCCGCTACTTCAACCAATCAGCTCTTTTCTTAATTTTTTACTGTATTTTGAACTGTCCCACCTTTTCATTTGATTGATCAACACTACTCCATATGTTATAATGGTTCACTGTCGCTCCTATTCTGATTGGCTGGTTTATGCCGACCAATGAGAAGCCCTTACAGAATTTGAATTACTGTATTTCCCGGCAATTTCCAATATCCCAATTCCTGATGTTGTGCCGTTATTGATTTTTTGTTAGTGATTTTATTTACGTATTTTTTTTAGAAGGTTTGAGCTCTTTTTCAGATAATGTTTTACACCTAATAAAAACGATTTTTTTAAACATACTCCATGCCTCACGGAGCTGAGAGCTGAGATTTATTTCTTTTGCGATCTTATATATATTTCCTTTAATTTTAAATGATCAACTTTTACAATACATTTAATCGTTTTTAGACAACTTTGATATTTATCTTTATTAATTAAATAATTTTATAGAAAACTCATTTTTAGTATTGTACTTTTGTAACAGTCGACCTAGAGCACATTTTGCCCCATTATATTCTAGCTTCGCCTCCTCCGGCTCAGGTAGACCACATTGAACTAGGTCTGCCTGTCGGAGCTGCAATGCGCCGCACTTTGCCAACCCGCGATCATGCATGCATCGGAGTATTTGAATGTGGTGCGACCCGCCCCAGAATGCCCACACCGCGCCCGTTGCACGGCCCTTCATGTTAGGCGCCTCCAAAAGTGGCGAAGGTTGCGCCTAACACCGCATCACTCCGTCAGACAGTGGATTCGGATCGGTGAGGCGCATTTTCCGCCAGAAATCGGGCGCAAATCCCAATCATACATGTCGCTCTAGATGAGCAGTCAGAGAGGTAGGATGAGAGAGAGTGGTGTCTTTGAGGCCAATGGCGCTGAGCATGCTGAGGAGACGTTGGTGATTTATTTTGTCAGTTGCTGCAGAGAGATCCAGAAGAAGCAACAATAAGTAGTTGCCCTGAGATTAAGCCATCAGGAAATCATTTAAAACTTTAGCTAGAGCAGTTTCTGTGTAGCATGTGGGAACCTGATTGAAGAGGATCGAGAAGAGAGTTAGCAGAGAGATAGCGAACTAGGCAAGAGTAGATCAAATGTTCCGAGAGTTTAGAAATGAAGGGCCGGTTAGAGACTGGTCTGTAATTAGTAGCGCAGGACGGATCCAGAGTGAGTTTTTTTAGTAAAGGGGATATGATGGCGTTTTTTAAAGAAGGATGGAAAGATCCCAGTGGAAAAAGAGAGGTTAAATATTGCAGTAATAATAATAATAATCTTTATTTATATAGCACCAACATATTCCGCAGCACTTTACAAATTCGAAGGTGCAGGTACAGACATTTAAAGTACTTACAGATGAGACACAAGGTGTGAGGGCCCTGCTTGTGAGAGCTTACGATCTATTAGGGTGTATGGGTGAAACAAACGGTGAGAAGAGCCAAGTTTACAATGGTCCAGCCATTTTTCATAAATAGGGGGTGATTTACATGAAAAATGGATGAACCTGCCACCCTGACAGTACATCTATATACAGATAAGTGCCTGTGAGTGCCCTAGTGCATGGAGTGACAGATGTGTGTGATAGCAGTTAAGGATCTTGGTCGGCCAGACTGAGTTCTCAGGGCCCTCTTAAAACTATGAGGGTTGTGATTGTGCCTGATCGCCCGCGGTATCTTGTTCCAGAGAACTGGTGCCGCAGGTGTGAAATCTTGGAGACGGGCATGGGAGGTTCGGATGATTGATGATTGATGAGTGTAACCTGATATCAACAGCAGAGTTGAGAGAGCGGGTTAGGTGGTAGACAGACAGGCCCGGACTGGCCATAGGGCAAACCGGGCACTTGCCCGGCGGGCCGCTGGGGTCCGGGCCACAGGGCCGGCTCGGAGCGCCCGCCGAGGGGCCGGTGTTTACCCCCCCCCTCGGCGGGCGCCGAGTGCCGGCGCACGCACAGGTGCCGCAATGGTCGCATATGCGACCGGACCCTGTGCCAGGGGCCGAGAGGCCCCCCTCGCTGCACGGCCGGGTCACTGCACCCAACCATGCAGCCATCATGGCCGCCGCCTGCACCGCGCGGTGCAGGCAGACAGCCGAGGCTGAACATCTGGGATCTATTGATCCCGTCTGTTCAGCTCCCAGGAGGCCACGGGGCAGGCGCGCGATGTGATGACGTCATCGCGTGCCTGTTCCGCGGCCCGCAACCCGGGAGTGAGCGGCCGCTCCGGACCGGACTTCGAGAAGAGGAGGGAAAGACATACAGGTAAGTAAGTTCTTTATTATTTTTTAAACTACTTACTGCCCCTGCCATGGCTATATACCACCCCTGGCCCTGCCTGGCGCTATATTACCCCCCTGGCCCTGCGCCTGGCCCTCTGTATACCCCCTGGCCCTCTGTATACCCCCGTGGCCCTGCCTGGCGCTATATACCCCCCTGGCCCGGCCAGGCGCTATATACGCCCCTGGCGCTGCCGGGCCCTCTGTATACCCCCCTGGCCTGCCTGGCCCTCTGTATACCCCTCTGGTCCTGCCTGGCCCTCTGTATACCCCCCTGGCCCTCTGTATACCCCCCTGGCCCTGCCTGGCTATATACCCCCCTGGTCCTGCCTGGCCCTCTGTTATACCCCCCTGGCCCTGCCTGGCCCTCTTTATACCCCCCTGGCCCTGCCTGGCCCTCTCTATACCCCCCCGGCCCTGCCTGGCCCTCTGTATACCCCCCTGGCCCTCCCTGGCCCTCTGTATACCCCCCTGGCCCTGCCTGGCCCTCTCTATACCCCCTGGCCCTGCCTGGCCCTCTTTATACCCCCTTGGTCCTGCCTGGCCCTCTCTATACCCCCCTGGTCCTGCCTCGCTATAGACTGCCCCTGCCTGGCTATAGACTGCCCCTGCCTACCTATATAATGCCCTGCCTGGCTATAGACTGCCCCTGCCTACCTATATGATGCCCTGCCAGGCTATAGACTGCCCCTGCCTGCCTACTTACTGGCCCCTGACTGCTAATTACTGCCCCTGGCCCCTACATGGCTGATTACTGGGACAGCTCCAGCTAACCTGGCTAGTTACTGGGGTAGGCCCTGTCTACCTACCAAATTACTGGAGGAAGGCCCTTATTACCTAGCAAATGACGGTCACTTCATTTTTTTGATCGGACATTTGATAATTTCTAATTTTTCGGGGCTAACATACGCTGTTTGGGGAATTGATAGGAAAGTGCTGAAAGAGAGAGGAGTCTAAGATGTATTTGTGGTAAATTCTACAGGGACGAGTAGTGGCCACTAGAAGAAGACACTGCATGCTGTACCGGACAGAGAAAGAAATGGAAGGGAATGACTCATCAGAGAAGATGTCATGGAGGTTTGGGCCAGAAGAAGAAAAGGAGACGAGAACAACTCCCATCAGCGATGACGTCTCCTGTGAGTCCCTGCTGTCAGGGGTAAGTTTACTTCTTTGTTGAATCAGTGCTGTATTCATGTGATGGTGACCTGACTACTGGTGATGTGATTGGTGGGGTTGTAGGTTATGTTGGTGCTTATGTAGTGTCAGTGTGGGCTTGTCCCGGATTGTAAAGCAAGTGCACACCTGACTCTGTGATGAGGGGTTTCTCTGCACCACTTTCTTTCTTGCTTGTATGTAGGGAGCTCTCACACGGAGCGGTTTTGGTGCATTTTTTGATGCATTTTTTTTTTTTTTGTGCAGAAATGTACAGCATTAACTGCTCTGCCTTTCTGCACAAAAACGCACCAAAAAAAACATAAATGCACCAAAAACGCTCCGTGTGAAAGCACCTTCATGGTGTAGTTTATTTTAGAAAGTGGCGAGGTGCGAGAACAAGGGGAATTATGTAAGTGGATATTGTATGTGGGCTGGTGGGGGCTTTGTGCCAGGGCTGATTTTTATTCCCAGTCCGGCCCTGTAGACAGAGACGAGGGAGGTGAAGTAGAGGGGTGCAGCGTTGTGGAGAGCTTTATGGGTGAGAGTGATGAGTTTATACTGTATCCTGTACTGAATAGGCAACCAGTGCAGTGACTAAAACAGGGTAGAGGCATTAGTATAGCGGCTGGAAAGAAAGATGAGCCTGGCTGTTACATTAAGGACAGATTGTAGAGGGGAGAGTTTGCACAGAGGGAGACCGATTAGCAAGGAGTTACAGTAGTAGACGTGAAATAAAAAGGGGCCACGATGAGTGTTTGATTGTTTCCATATTAAAAGAAAGGAAGGATATGGAGATGTTTGGAGGTGTAGGTGACGGAGCCGGGAAGGGATTGGATATATGGGGTGAAGGTAGATCAGAATTAGTATACCCCCAGACAGCGGGCCTTTTTCCTAGGGTAATGGTGGTCCCAATCTAAAAAGAAATGAAAAGGGGGGGGGGGAGGGTTACTAGATGGCGGAAAGCAAGAATTTTCAGTTTTTAGTGGGGTTTTTAGTTTCAGATGGAAGAGGAATTATGTCAGAGAATGGACAGACAGACTGGTGTTTTGTAGGAGAGTAGGGACTGAGTCACGGGGGGGGGGTGTATAATTGTGTGTCTTTCGATAGAGGGGAGGGGGGCCCAAAAATCTGCTGATGGTTTGTTTAAGGGCCCCTGTTTTAAATGAAAAGAGGAGAGGACCTAGAATGATCCTGGGGGAACCCCAACATAAGGGTAGAGAAGAGGGGTAGATGAAAAAAAGAAAAAAAAAAAAAAACTAAAGGAGCGATCAGACAGGTAAGAGGGAAAACCAAGGGGAGAGGCGGTATCGGGGGCAATGGCACTGAGTTTTGCTGGGAGAAGTTGGTGTTAAACGTGTCAAACGTGTTAGGACCCAAGAGAAGCAGCCGGAGTTCCCCTGAGATTTTGCTTTTAGGAGGTATTTTTAGATTTAAATTTAAAAAAGTTTCCCGTGGAGGTTTTATGGTTTGGGGAAAAAACCGGATTGTGGATTTTTTGGGAGAAAAGAGGAAGAAGAAAAGGGGGGTTTAAAAAAATAAAGGGGGGTTTTAGGGGAATAGACCAACATTCGGGTTTGGGAGATGAAGGGAGATTAGAGATGGTAATAATTAGCAACGCCCGGCGGGGTACGGGTTTTGGGCTTTTTTTTTTTGTGGGGGTTTATGATGGCGTGTTTAAAGGGAAGATGGAAAGATCCAGGGAGAGAGGAGGTTCAGATTGCAGTAAGTTGAGAGGGGGACAGCTGGGAAATAGCCCTGGACAAGGTGGGGGGGGAAGGGGGTCATAGTGCAGGTGGGCGCCGCGAAAAGGGAAAAGGGGCCCGGGGACATTTCCCTGGTGGGTAAGGGCTGAGGTAGATAGAGGAGTGGGGGGGGAGGGGTTTTTTATTGGGGACTGAGATATATTTTGGGTATTTTTTAAATTTCTTTTTGAAATGAGTGGCCAGGTCTTCGCACAGGGTCGTAATTGGGGCTTTAGGCCTTAGGAGGGAGGAAAGGTGTCAAAAGGCGTTTTGGGTTGTTGTGTAGTGTTGAGATGAGGGGAGGTGAAATATTTTTGTTTGGGCCGTGTGAAGGGAGGTGAAAAAGTCTGAGATGAATTTTGGGTGGGAAATCTGAGGTAGCTTTGGACTTTCCCCAAAGAAAGTCAGCCCCCTTGAACTCGTGCAGTGGTGAGTTGAGGCGTGTGCCCGGGGTGGGGGTCTGACTCTGGTGGTGCGGTGTGTGAGTGGTCCCAAACGTTTCCAGGGTGGGTGTGAGAGTTTCATTGTAGTGTTAGAAAGACAAGACAGGGAAGGAGAGGTAAGTGAAGTGGGGGAAAGAGAGTATCCCAACCCTCCCCCCGGCCTGTTCTAGGTTTTTGGGGGTGTGGGGAAGTTTTTAAGCTGCCATAGGGGTGGGGGGGGAAGGGAAAAAAAGCGGTGTCAGATTGCTGGAGCCATGTTTCTGTGAGGGCCAGCAGGTTGAGGGAGTTAGTGAGAAACAGGTCATGAACAGCAGTGAGTTTGTTGCAGATGGATCAGACGTTCCATAGAGCACACTTAAAAGGGGCAGGAAAAGATGTACAGAGAATAGCAGGCAGGTTAGCAGGGTTTCTATGGAAGGGGGAGGTGGGATGAGCAGTAAAGTAGGATGGGCTGGGGTTAGGAGACATGTCCCCTGCAGCGAGAAGCAGGAGAATGAAAAGAGACAGCAGATGGTTTAGTGATGAATATGAGCGCCGTTGGTGCAGTAAAATGTAAGCTGGAGGTTTGTGGTGGTTGAAAAGGGGAGAGAGGAGCTGATATGGATAAAATTGTCTGAGGGCCAGACAGGGTGGTAAGATTTGAGGCAGATGGCTGCAAGGTAGATAGCAATAGGGAGCATGTCAAACAAGGAGTATGTAAAGAAGTGCAGCTACTCACAAAAAGGCGAGCCTCTTAACTCCCTTATGCTCACTTCTGTCTCATTTCCGGCATATTTCTGAGGCTTGTGATGTCACTTGTAAATAGTCACTTAGAAATATGGCACGTGAAATATGGCCCACAGACCTCGGTCCACAGACTGGAGCTCTGCAACTTATACTAGGCTATGAGGAGTTCAATTAGAGCATTAGGGCATTCAGGTGTCGTAAATGGGTGGAGCTACAAATGGCTCTGCACAAAGCAGACACTTCAAGGGGAATATCTGGGATTGATGGCTCCACAAATAAACACAGGATAAATTATGGAAGACAGAGCTGGGCCAAAATATCTATACAAACACGTACCATTTAAACAAAGCAGGGACAATTATACATATAATGCTGTGGATTTGCTGGGAAATGCTGTTCCCCGGAAAAAAACGTACCATTTAAACAAAAGAGGGACAAATATACATATAATGCTGTGGATCTGCTGGGAAATGCTGCTCACCAGGAAACACGCACCATTTAAACAAAGCAGGGACAATTAAGGATTTAAACAAAGCAGGGACAATTAGGGACAGTAAGGTGGAAGATGACAGCTGGAGAAATGGACTGAAGGAGGGGGAAAGAATGGGATAACTAAAGCAGTCGGGCGAACAGACGAGAGAAACCTGGATACTTCTTCTGTTTCCGGGTCAAGCACTAATAGCAAACTGGAGGATGTGCAAGGACAGGATGAATATTATTTGGGAACTGAGATATGATGTTTTGACAGATACTGTCAATTTTCTTATTCAGCTGAGTGGCCAGGTCTGTGGTACAAAGATCAGTAACCAGAGCCTGAGCTTTAGGTGTAAAGAGGGAATGGAAAGTATCAAACAGTAGTTTTGGGTTGTTGTGTAATGTTGAAATGAGGGAGGTGAAATAGTCTTGTTTGGTGCATTGAAAGGCAGTGTGGTAGGTCCTGAGCATGAATTTGTAATTGAGAAAATCTGCAGATAGCTTTAACTAAACAGATGTTCAGCAGACCTGGAACATTGCTGCAGAAAGCGCATATGAGGTGTGTGCCAAGGCTGCTAGCATCTGCCTCTGGTGCAATATGCCACTTAATTTAATAGTAGTGCATGGTAATGTCTAAATATTCCATCTATACAGTTAATATAATGATTTACATCCCTAAGGCTGACCTGCTTTAAGGTCTGATTTAAGGTGTTTCTTTAGATTAAAGGGGTTCTCCGGGAATAAAAGAAAACAAAATGCATAAAGAATTTGTGATAATAATAAAATTACTAAATACGTCCGGATTTCCCATTGGTAGCCATTCTAATCTACTTGTTCCTGATTTTTGGTTCAGTTGGTGATGTATTTACAGACATAAATACGTCCGTAAATACGTCCAAAACTAAGCCCTGGGAACATAGAAATCCTGCTTGGAGAACCACAGGTCCCAGCCAGACCTGTGCTGTGCTGGCTCTTGCTGTACATACAAAATAGAATAAAATGTGAATGAAGAACAAATACATCTTGATTTTTTATTTAAACTATAGACCCTAATTAACACTGTCACTTTGTGACACGTATTTGCAATGTAATTCCGGAACAGATTTTGCGTCGGAGATACAGTCCCCATAGTAAATAATGGGGAATGTATTTCAAGACGCGAAAATCCTTCCGGAATTACTCATTGCAAATTAACATGTCACAAATATGGTGGCAGTATTTGCGTAATGTAATTACGGAACGGATTTCGCGTCAGGAAATACATTAACAGTATGAAGAAATAAAATGGTTTTGTCAATTTGAAATGAATTACTTAATAAACAGATATCCAAGTGCTGGAACAATTAAATCAATGTATTAATACATTTTTACAATAACTTTAATGCAATATATATATTTGCTTCAAAGAAATAAATATCCACTACGCAAATTATATAGCAAAGTGCGTGGAAATTAAATATTTTAAATCACAGAAGCCAATGCAGGATGTTGGAAAGATGTTTTATTAAACATTTTCCATAACAACACTGTTTTAGATGTATTGGGGCTGCTTTGACGTTAATGGCAATTCAAGTTGATATACAAGAATAAAAGGCATGCTGGGGATCTGTTGTTCCTCCAGCAGGATTTCTTGTTACTTATTTATTCTTATTGACAAATTATTTATTTTGGAAGTGTACTGCTGTAAGAGTAGAATCTATAGCACATTACAAGGAATACCGCGCTCCACTTCACACTCTATCCGCGCAGATAGAGCCACATTCGCAACTTAGGTCTGCCTGTCGCAGCTGTAAAAGTGCTGCAATTGGCTCACTTTCCCCCAACCCGTCAATTCACGCACGCGCTCAGCAGTTTTCGAATTTGCACCTCCGCCTCAGAACGCCCACTGCACGCCCATTGCACACCCCTTCATGTTAGGCTGTGGACGGGAAAGTGGCGTAGGTAGAGCTCCCTAACATCCAAAATACCTGGCATCGCCGACAGGGGATATCGATCGGGTGTGATGGCGCAAGTTTTCGTCAGAAAAAAGGCGCAACTCCGACTTATACATCCGGCCCATAGTGTATACACATATGGTATATACACGCTATATATAGTGCAGCACAGCTTCATCAAAGTATAAACACACACACATGTATCTTTCTTTCTATATCTCTATCTATCTACCTATCTATTTTTATCTACAGTGGGGGAAAAAAAGTATTTAGTCAGCCACCAATTGTGCAAGTTCTCCCACTTAAAAAGGATGAGAGAGGCCTGTAATTGAAATCATGGGTTGACCTCAACTGTCAAGAGACAAAATGATGAGAAACCAAAATCCAGAAAATCACATGTCTGATTTGGAGAAAAGGAATTTATTTGTAATTATGGTGGAAAAATAAGTATTTGGTAATAACAAAGTTCACTCTCAATACTTTCGTTAAATATCCTTTGTTGGCAATGACAGAGGGTCAATTGTTTTCTGTAAGTCTTCACAAGGATGGCACATACTGTTGCTGGTATTGTCAAGTTCGGAAATTAGGTGTAGAATTATCTTTTCTTTCTAATCCTATCCAATTAGATGTCTCCGTCCCAAATTAGTGATTAACAGCTGTTACTGCTCAAGAGCTTAGAGATTACACTAATCGGTCAGTCTGGGGCATAAAATCTATATTTATTAACAGGAAGTTACAACTTGATTTATATTTTGGTAAGTATTAAGAATCACACTATATGATTGGCTAATTGACTGTTGCTAAGGCAGATTATTGGCATCTACGAAATATAACTAGGCATTGTGTAACGGCAGTGGTAGTGGATCCGCTGGGCCACCGCAAGCGATGGTGGAAGCCCCACGCCAGGGAACGGGAATCTAAGTAGAACCCGGTTTTCACAGAGCACGCCGCAAAGCGGGTATGGACTTGCTCGGCGGAGAACTTACCAGGTCGTTTTTCACTGGCGGGGACTTGCTTGCGGTGGTAGCCAAGGGTAGACGTTAGTCGGGGGACAGGCAGTAGGTCCAGGGCAGGGGCAGAGGTTTTCGTGGTTCAGGAAACGGGAGCGAGACGGTCTGGTACCGGTAAGCACAAAACGGAGGCAAGATGCTTTCACATGATAGGCTCAATAGGGACTAAAGATCGGCAGAGGGCTGCCTGGACGGAGTGAGCACAATATTTTGGGAGTCAAGTGGGACGAGCAATCAGCCAATTACCGGCGCTCGCACTGGGCACTTTAAGAGAATTGGGGAAGTGGGGGACGTTCCGTCGGCCGTGACGGGCGCGCCTGGAGTCAGGAGCGGGGCTCGGGTAAGTTTTTACACGCCGAGGGACGGAGCGGCCCACTGACCAGGGCACGGACCGTGCAGCCACTCGCCCGCGGCTCCTGGGAAGGGGCCCGGGAACGAACGTGCCCGAAGCCCGGGGGATGGGCTGCGGCGCCGTTCGTTACACATTGCTGATAACGAACATTCCTTTCTTTATCCTCCAGGAACTTCTTGAAGGCCTCTTGGTTTCTCGCAAGCAGTAGCTGTTCTAAGCAAAGCAGGGTGAAATTATCTAATGAACTTAGATAAGGATATAATAATGTAAATAAAGTGGCAGTGTAAACACAGTATCTGGTGAGGCTGATGACGGTACAATGACAGCACAGATTCTAATGTTTTCTCCTTCTATATCAATCCCACGTGACAGTATGTTGGCCCATTCCTCCTATGCAGATTTCCTCTAGAGCAGTGTGATGTTTTGGGCTTGTCTCGCACTGGGCAACACGGGACTTTTCAACGCTCCCTCCAAAGGTTTTTATAGGGTTGGATATGGAGACCTGGCTAGGTTACTTCAGGACCTTGAAAAATGCTTCTTACGAATTCATCCCTTCTTGCCTGGCCGTGTGCTTGGGATCATTGGTCATGCTGAAAGAGACCCGCCATGTTTCATCTTTTAATATCCTTGCTGATGGAAGGACAGTTTTCTTTGCACTCAATATCTCAGAGTACATGGCTCATTATTTCTGTTCATGTACCACGGATCTGTCGTCCTTGTCACCCTTATGCAGAGTGAAGAAACAGCCCTAAGCATGAAATTGCCACCCCCATACTTCATCTAGTTAGGTATGGGTTCTTGGGATACATGTGTAGCATCTTCTCCTTCTAAAAACACGACAAAGTTTTGTTTCTACCAACAGTTTCTACTTTGGTTTGGTTTGACCATATGACCAGTTTCCCAATTCTAATTCCCGATTTTCTGGATCATCAAAATGTTCTAAGCAACTTCAGACAGGGACTGGACATTGTAGGGCTTTAAGCGGGGGACACGTATGGCAATGCAGGATCTGAGTGCCTGGCGGTGTATAGTGTGTTACTGATGGTAGTCTTTGTTACGTTGGCCCCAGCTCTCTGCATGAGTCATTCACTAGGTTCCACTCGTGTTTGGTTCTGGGATTTTTGCTCACAGTTCTGTGTGATACATTTTGACCCCAGGGGGGTGTGAGATCTGCAAGGAGTGTCCCAGATGGAGGGAGATTATCAGGGTCTTATATGTCTTCCATTTTCTATTTATTGCTCCCACAGTTGATTTCTTCACACCAAGCTGCTTGGCCTATTGCGATTTCAGTCTTTCCAGCAGGATACAATTAGGTTTTGGTGTTCCCTCAGGACAGCTCTTTGGTCTCACATAGAGATGGGCGAATCAGATTCTAACGACGGGAATTCGGTTTTAGAATTTCAGGAAAAATTCTGTTCGTAACGAATCGATACTTTGGGGTTGATTCGCGATCTGGCGAACGTATGTGTGCTTTTCATTGATAAATTGGCTGCGAGACAAATGGGCGTTACATGGGGCAAAGCCAATCTGGGAGGAAGACGGGAATGCCTGCATGACATGTGCAGAGATGAAGCCCACTCAGAAGACCGGCGGGATTCTGTGACGTCACCGCACTATATAAGGACGAGCGCGCTCGCTGGGAGCTCCACTCATCTCACTTGTGACTGGACAGGAAGGTGTGCTGCTGGCGTGGTGATAGCGCTTTCTGAAGGAGCTGAATTTTTACACAGCGATTTTTGTGGGGTTTGCTCTATGCTAGTCTCAGAGACTGTTCTCTGAATGTTCAATTTCTGAGTTTTTGGAGGTTTGGATATGAAGTCCAGTGTGAGTCCACGCAGCGGCATATACATTCAATATCCAATGGGATCTATGCCAGTTCCTGTTGTATTTATATTTAAAGAAAACTGCGTTTTTTTAAATACAAATACCACTTCATTTTTGCTGCTCAATTCTATTGCGCAATTTACTATCCACGGGGTTAATTATGGTTGTTTTGCTGGAGTGGCTGAAACAAAAATAAAACGTCTTTTTCAACGCACAAATTATATAGTTTTTTTTTTTGGTTTGCCTAATTCACAGAGATATGGTTAATTACAAATTTTATCTCTTGTTGTGTGTGCGTAGAAATAAGCAATTGTAACACGCTACAAAGCTACTAGTTTGTGGTGGAGCCTCAATTCTTATTGCGCAATTTTACATCCAGGGTTAATTAGCGCTTGTTTTGAATGGTGTGGTGACAAAAATAAACCGTCTTTTTCACGCAAATATATGTTTTTTTTTTTTGGTAGCCTAATACACAAGCAAGTAGGTTAATTACCAAATTTTATCTCTTGTTGTGTGGCGTAGATAATACACTTTGTAACACGCTACAAAGCTACTAGTTTGTGGGTGGATCAATTCTATTGCGCAATTTACATCCAGGGGTTAAATTAAGCGTTGTTTTGCTGGTGTTGTGCTGACAAAATTAAACCGTCTTTTTCAAACGCCAAATTATATATATTTTTTTTTGGTAGCCAAATTCACAAGCAAAGGTATTACAATTTTATCTCTTTTTGTGTGGCGTAGATAAATACGCCATTGTAAACACGCTACAAAGCTATAGTTTGTGGTTGGCTCAATTCTATTGCGCAATTTACCTCCCAGGGGTTAATTAAGCGTTGTGAAGTGTGCCTGTGCTGACAAAAACTCAATACGTCTTTTTCAACGCACCAAATATATATTTTTTTTTTGGTAGCCTATTCACAAGCAAAAGGTTAATACAATTTTATATCTTGTTGAGTGGTGGCCGTAGAAATACGCCATTGTAACACGTCTACAAAAGATAATAGTTTTGTGGTGGCTCATTTCAATTGCCCGCAATTTTAATCCAGGGGTTAATTAAGCGTTGTTTTGCTGGTGTGCTGACAAAATAAACCGTCTCTTTTCAACGCCAAATATATATTTTTTTTTTGGTAGCCTAATTCACAAAGCAAAATGGTTAATTATTAATTTATCTCTTGTTGTGTGGGCGTTAGAAAATACACCATTTGTAAACAACGCTACAAAGCTACTAGTTTGTGGTGGCTCAATTCTATTGATCAATATACATCAAGGTGTTAATTAAGCGTTGTTTTGCTGCTGTGTGACAAAATAAAACCGTTTCTTTTTCACAACGCCAAGGATTATAATATATTTTTTGGTAGCCTAATTCACAAGCAAAGGTTAATTACAATTTTATCTCTTGTTGTGTGGCGTGAAAATACGCTCATTGTTAAAACACGCTACAAAGTACTAGTTTGTGGATGGCTCAATTTCTATGCGCCAATTTACATCCGAGGGGTTAATTTAAGCGTTGTTTTGCTGCTGTGCTGACAGAAATAAACCGTCTTTTTCAACGCCAAATTTATATTATTTTTTTTGGTAGCTAATTCACAAGCAAAGGTTAATTACAATTTTATCTCTTGTTGTCTGTGGCGTAGAAAATACACCATTTGTATCACGCTACACAGCTACTAGTTTGTCGGTGGCTCAAATTCTATTGGCGCAAATTTACATCCAGGGTGTTAATTAAAGCGTTGTTTTGATGGTGTGATGACAAAAATAAAAACCGTCTTTTTCATAAGAAATATATTTTTTTTTTTTTGGTATGCCTAATTCACAAGAAAGGTTAATATACAATTTTATCTCTTGTTGGTGTGGCGTAGAAAATACACATTGTAACACGCTACAAAGCTATAGTTTGTGGTGGCTCCAATTTATTGCGCAATTTAATCCAGGGGTTAAATTAAGAGTTGTTTTGCTGGTGTGCTGACAAAAATAAACCGTCTTTTTCAACGCCATTTTTTTTGGTAGCCTAATTCACCAAGCAAAGTTAATTACAATTTTATCTCTTGTTGCTCTGTGGCGTCAGATAAAAAACACCATTGTAACACGCTACAAAGCTACTAGTTTGTGGGGCTCAATTTATATTGCGCAATTTACATCCAGGGGTTAATTTAAGCGTTGTTTTGTGGTGTGCTGACAAAAATAAAAACTCGTCTCTTTTTTCAACGCCAAAATATCATATATTTTTTTTTGGTAGCCTAATTCACACGCACTGTCTAATTACAATTTTATCTCTTGTTTGTGGCGTTAGAAGAAAGGCAAATACACCATTGTAACACGCTACAAGCTACTAGTTTCTGGTGGCTCCAATTCTATTGCGCAATTTACATCCAGGGGTTAATTTAGCGTTGTTTTGCTGGTGTGCTGACAAAAATAAAACGTCTTTTTCCACGCCAAATATATATATTTTTTTTTGGTAGCCTAATTCACAAGCAAAAGTTAATTACAATTTAATCTTTGTTGTGTGGCGTTAGAAAAATAACCATTGTAAACACGATACAAAGCTACTAGTTTGTGGTTTGGCTCAATTTTTATTGGGTCAATTTACATCCAGGGGTTAATTAAGCGTTGTTTTGCTGGTGTGCTGACAAAAATAAACCGTCTTTTTCAACGCCAAATATATATATTTTTTTTTGGTAGCCTAATTCACAAGCAAAGGCAAATTACAACTGTATCTCTTGTTGTGTGGCGTAGAAAACACGCAATTGTAACACGCTACTAGTTTGTGCGGCTCAATTCTTTGGCGCAATTTACATCCAGGGGTTAATTAAGCGTTGTTTTGCTGGTGTGCTGACAAAAATAAACCGTCTTTTTCAACGCCAAATATATATATATTTTTTTGGTAGCCTAATTCACTAGCATCGGCTAATTACAAGTGTCTCTCTTGTTGTGTGGCGTAGAAAACACGCAATTGTAACACGCTACAAAGCTACTAGTTTGTGCGGCTCAATTCTTTGGCGCAATTTACATCCAGGGGTTAATTAAGCGTTGTTTTGCTGGTGTGCTGACAAAAATAAACCGTCTTTTTCAACGCCAAATATATATATTTTTTTTTTGTAGCCTAATTCACAAGCAAAGGCTAATTACAACTGTATCTCTTGTTGTGTGGCGTAGAAAACACGCAATTGTAACACTCTACTAGTTTGTGCGGCTCAATTCTTTGGCGCAATTTACATCCAGGGGTTAATTAAGCGTTGTTTTTGCTGGTGTGCTGACAAAAATAAACCGTCTTTTTCAACGCCAAATATATATATTTTTTTTTTGGTAGCCTAATTCACAAGCAAAGGCTAATTACAACTGTATCTCTTGTTGTGTGGCGTAGAAACACGCAATTGTAACACGCTACTAGTTTGTGCGGCTCAATTCTTTGGCGCAATTTACATCCAGGGGTTAATTAAGCGTTGTTTTGCTGGTGTGCTGACAAAAATAAACCGTCTTTTTCAACGCCAAATATATATATATTTTTTTTGGTAGCCTAATTCACAAGCAAAGGCTAATTACAACTGTATCTCTTGTTGTGTGGCGTAGAAAACACGCAATTGTAACACGCTACTAGTTTGTGCGGCTCAATTCTTTGGCGCAATTTACATCCAGGGGTTAATTAAGCGTTGTTTTGCTGGTGTGCTGACAAAAATAACCGTCTTTTTCAACGCCAAATATATATATTTTTTTTTGGTAGCCTAATTCACAAGCAAAGGCTAATTACAACTGTATCTCTTGTTGTGTGGCGTAGAAAACACGCAATTGTAACACGCTACAAAGCTACTAGTTTGTGGTGGCTCAATTCTATTGCGCAATTTACATCCAGGGGTTAATTAAGCGTTGTTTTGCTGCTGTGCTGACAAAAATAAACCGTCTTTTTCAACACCGAATATATACATTTTTCTTGTAGCATAATTCACAAGCGAAGGTTAATTAAGCCTGTTTGTGCTTTTACATTTAGTAAAACACACAGTGCTTGTAAACGACACATACAAGTAAATTTTTCCTGGCCATTTGTGGAGCGCAATTATATCCAAGGGTTACCCAAGCTTGTTACTGGGTTCATTTGGAGTCAAAAACAGGGTGTATATTTATCATATACAGATAGCTTCTTCTAACAGTGTCTGTACATTTTTGAACATACAGTTTGTCAGACAGTGAGGTGGCAGGGTCTGCAACTGCGAGTGGCTGTGGCACAAACATTTCTGAACGGGCCCAGGTCGCAGCACAGCAAGGGGGAAAGTCGCGCAGGGGTCACTCGGTGAGGCCCCCAACTGCCGCTGTCATTCTAGCGGCCGTGTGTTGTTCAGCAACCCAAGGGTTCTTGATTGGTTGACTAGGTCATCCTTTCCTCCAGATGACATCTGACAACCCCAGCCAAGAGTCGGTGGGAACCTCAGAAAACAACACTTAGTTGGCATGGCCGGGAGCGGGTGGTCAGCGGGCCCCCACCTGTCCTCAGCCCGCCCCTGGGCCCATCCAGTTCCCTAGCAGGGATCTACTATGTGGTCTGGGCTCAGCGCCCCCTATATAGCGAGGATGACAATTTGAGGAGGGCAGTCAGCAGGGTACTTTGGGAGCGAAGAAATGGGGCCCAAAATCCCCCGCTTCTTGCAGTAGGCGGCAAAGTATAGATGTGGAGAGTGGACATGGGAGGTCAGTGGTGAGAGGTCAGCCTCGGGCTTACCAAGACCGGTGATGAGGACAGTAGTGACGATGAAACACAAATAGATGATGATGTAGCCGACCGCACTTGGGAGCCGGGTGAAGCAAGGGCTTCATCATCGTCAGGAGAAGAGGGCGTCAGCTTGCGCGTCAGGCAGCGGCGCAGCCCGCAGGTGGGTTGTGTGGTTGTGAGTCAGCAGGGTAGCCCGCAGTTTTGAGGTCGGGAAACCCGCGGCACGGGTAGAAAAAACCCGCTTCGAGGTCCAAGGGCAGTAGCGGCACAGGGGGTCTCAGCGAACGGGGAGCGGCGGCAAAGGGAGTCACTCGTGCGGAGCGTTGGCGGTTTAAAAACAGCTACTCGGCGGTGTGGCAGTTCTTTGCTAAGACACCGGAGGAGGGGCCGAATATGGGTATATGTAGAATCTGTGGGCAGAAAGTGAAGCGTGGCCAGGGAGCTAACGTTGGCACAACGGCCTGCGTCAAACACATGCAGCGCACCCTCCGGTGGCCCGGGAGAAACGTGGCTCAGATGTGGTGGTCCCCTCCTGCCGCTGCAGCAGCAGCAGCGGCCAGTGGCACGCATGCCATTTCAGCCAGTCAAGGCTCCACCACCTCTGCAGAAGGCAGTTGTTTCTCTTTGACATCCTCTCCGGTCCAGATGCTCCTGCTCCCCGCTACTCATGGCGCCAGCAGTCGTTCAGAGAGGCGATTGTAAAGAGACAACAGTATGCGTCCACCCTCCTAAGGTGCAGAGCTGACCGTGTTCCCGTCCCAAATTGTTGGTACTGCGTCCTCCCCCT
>JAODAL010036564.1:0-41511 GCA_025379985.1 Phyllomedusa bahiana | reverse complement strand
TCCCTCCCTTTGGGAAAAAGAGGTTGGGCGTTTTTGAGGGGGAAAGGAGGGAAAGATTGGGAAAAACAGTTTGCTAGGGCCCCCTCGACCAAGATTTGGGGGAAATAAAAGGAAATTCTCACATGAGTGTTTGGATGCCCCATTTCCCCCAACATGATCCTGGGCTTTAAAGGGCCCCTTTACAAAATGAAAAAACTTTTAATTTGGGGGGCCCACCCTCCTGGCCCCCCGGAAAACAAAACAAAACTCAGCACTTTTCCTTCCACCCACCCAAATAGGATTTTAAAAAAAAGGAAAGGGACCCCTTGCTAAATTGATAAATGGAGACTTTCTGTTGCGTCTGCTTCATTTTCCCCCAAAATGTCTCGGGGGAACAACACAAAAACGTGACACCCAAGTAGAGTCCCAAAGTAGCCGTAAAGCGCAGCGGCGGGGGGTGGAAAGAAGCCAAAAGGGGTGACCTTTTGGCCCCCCAATCTTTTTTCCCCCACCCACCAACCCCAACCCCAATACAGGGCACACATCCAACAAAACCAGAGACCACTTAAGTTAATGGTGAAACACTATTGCGTCTCAACACCGATTTTTTTGAAATGTTTTTTCCCGGCCCCTTTTTAGATTTCCCTGGGTATCCAAAAGGGGACAAAAATGGCCCAGCTCGTCCCCCCACGGCAAAGAGGGGGTTGTCCTGCCCAGCAGCCAGGGTCATATCTGAGGGGGGACCTTCAGAAAACCTTGGAGGAGTCATTACAGAAAAACGAAACCCGGCTTTCCACGGGATAATGTGGACCCTTTGACTTTAAACAAAGAATCGGGCAGGGAACTCTGATGTTGGGGCCCCCAAATTTTGCCGAGGTCACCGTTTAAGTTGGGTCTATTTAAAATTCCCTTTTATTTCCAAACAGAAATGGGTCCTTTTGGGAAAAATGTTATTTAAAATTTGATTTTTTCCCTTACGGGAAATTTTTTAAATTCCCCTTTTCCCCAAAAATTTATTTTGCGGGTTTTGGGGGTTTTTTGGGAGGTGGACTGAAAAAGAAAAAAAATTTTTTTCCTTTGAAAACCAAAACCCGTTTTTCCCAATTTTTACTCAATTTTTTTAGAAGTTTTCCCATTTTTTCCAAGGGTTTTTTGAGGTCAAATTGTTGTGTTGAGAAACAGCTAAAATTTTGGCCCTTTTTGGAACAGAAATGGGCTTTTAAGTGGCATTTCTCCCCTCCCCCAATTTTTTAAAAGGGCTGAAAAGGGTTTTTTTTATTAATTTTTGGGTGTCATTTGGTAAAGATCCCAGCAAAAATTTAAGGGGCCTTTGGAACAAAAAAATGTGGTTTTCAAAAGGGGGTTTTTCCCCCCCCCCTCAAAAAATTTTTAACAAAAAAGGGCTGAGAAGTTTTTTTTTAAAAATTTTTTTTTTTGGGTCATGGGGCTTTAAAAAACCCAACCCCAATAAAAACCGGTTTTATAAAAATAAAAAAAATTGGTTGTTTTCAAACAGACATTTGTTCTTCAAATTTGGTCCAAAGGGGCCCCGGGGGTCCTTTGTTTTTAAATTTTTTGGGGGCATTTTTTGGCTTTTGAAATGCGGGCTTTACAAAAGGGTTTTCCTATTTTTAAAAAAAATGTTTTTTTCAAACCAAACATTTTTTTTCAAAATTGCCCAAAGGGCCCCCAAGGGGGTCTTCCCCTTTTGTTTTTTTTGGGGAAAAATTTTTGCTTTGAAATGCAGCTTTTACTCCAGGTCCTAAAAAAAAAAAATGTTGTTTCAAAAACAAAAATTTGTTTTTTCACAATTGTAAAAAAATTGGCTAAAAGGGGGGAATTTTGCTTTTTTAAAACGAATAGGTAGGAAAACTGTTGGGGGACAAATTTTGGGCAAAATACTTGTTTTGCAAGATCTTTTAACCCATAGCTATAAAAATCCCGGGATTGAGAAAACCCCATTTAATACAATAAAAAAAAGGAGAAACAAAGAAAAGGGTTTGGGGGGTTTTTTCCCAAACCTTTAAAAAAAATTGTGTTTTCTAGAATAAAAACTAAAAAATTTTGCATGTACAAAATAGTTTGGTAAAAAAAATTCCTCTGAATTGTACACAGGAGGAACGGGAAAAAACTTGACCAATGAATGGGTTTTTGGGAAAGGAAATTTGGATTTAGGGAGCAGGGACAGGAAAACAAAGTACGGGAAAACTTTTTCCCCTCCGGCACTTTGGTTTTAAAATGAAAAAAGAATGCCAAAAAAAGGGAAACCTGGGGGGAACAGGAGCGTTAACCACCGTTTTTTCCAAGTAAAAGCTCAATTGGCCCGCAAAAACATACGGGGGGCCCCAAGCCCCTTAACCCCCGGGAAACAAGGACAGAAATTAACCAGTAAAAAACAAAAATGGTGGTTAAAAGGACTCCTTTTTTCCTGCACTTTTTAATCTGGGGGTCATGCAGGTTTTGGGGGAAATAAATGCTGTGGCCCGGGAAAGGGTATAGTAAATTTCCCATTTTCAATAAAATGGGGGTTGGAAAAACCCCCTTTTTCCAGCCCTTTTTAATCGGGGGCCCATGAGGTTTGGGTTCTTTTCCCTGGGGCCCCCGGGACGGGTTTTAAAATTCCAATGTCCAGGGAAACCCCCCCAAAAAAATTTGGTTGGTTTGAAAGATTTTTTTTTCCCCGGCATTTTTTTTAAAAAGGGGGGGGTCATGAAAGGTTTTGGGGCTCATGCCTGTGGCCCAGGACGGGTTATAGTAAAATGTCCATGAAACTAAAATGGGGGGTTTTGAAAAAAACCCCCTTTTCCCAGCACTTTTTAACCCGGTGGGTCCAAAACGGGTTTTTAATGGTCAAACTGGGGAAAAGGGGACAGATTAGTTAATGTCCAAAAAACCCTTAAAATTGGTTAAAAGATTTCCTTTTTCCGGCACTTTTTAAAAAATTTTGGGGGGTTTTTTTCAGGTTTGGGGGCTCATGCTGTGTTCCGGACATGTATAGTAATGTCCAGTTCAATTACAATATGGTTAAAATTTCATATGCCTTCTGGCTTTTTTTAAATTTGTGGGTCATGCAGGTTTAAGGTCATGCTGTGGTGCAAACGGGAATATGAATGGTTTTGTGTTTTTTTTTTTCCTGGGGGTTTTTTTATAACCTAAGTGTTTTGCCTAAGATGTACACATATTTTTTTTGATTTTTTTTTGGGGGAATGTTAATTCCAGCTTCCCACCCCTTTTTGGGGTGTAAGAAAAAAAGGTGTTGTTCCCTTTTTCCCAAAGACCTAATGGTATCGATCAAAAATCCCCAAATCGAAAATGACTTTCCTTGTCGATGTTTGGCCAAAACCTAAGGCCATGGGGACCGATGTCGAGGGAAAAAACGTAAACGTCAACATTTGTCCTCCCCCAAAAAAGGGGGAAAAAATAGTTGTGGCGAGTATAAAACTTTTTAATAGCTGTGAGACTGGTTTTCCCTTTTGGGAAAGGGTTTTCCCGTTTTTTTCCAAGTGCTTTTGGGGACATGCGCTTCCCAATCCTTGGGGGAAAATTTTTTTTGTACCCCCAATTTTTTCTACATCAATGGCCAAAATGGGGCCCTTTAAAGGAAAAGTGGCCCCCGAGGGGCTTTGGGATTTTGGTAAGAAGGCCGTGGTGTCCTGGATGTAGCAAAGATTTTCTCGCCCAAGGGTTTTTGGGGGAAAAATTTTTTCCCCCCCAAACCTGGATATTTCTGTCAGGCCCAAAAGGCCAAAAAAATGTTTAGGCCCCCCAAAAGGGTTCCCATTTTTTGGGGGGATCTTGGGGGAGCAGTACAACAGCCCGGGCCTTTGGGCCCCCCGCGGGATGAGCCCCTTTTCCTGGCTCTGGACCTGAGGGGGGAAAACTTCTTGATCATATCCTTTGCTGTTTTATAAAGGCCTCCTTGGGGGGCCTTTCCTGTCAAGTTTGAAGTAATGGGCCAAGGTTGGACAGCTGTTATTTCGCTTCCGGGATATGGGTCAGAGGGGGTTAATGGAGGGACTATTCCCGGCCCCTTTGTAAACCCGGGTTTTTTTTAATTTATGCCCTGTTTTTTTCTTTCAGGGCATGGATCCTTTAAAGGTTTCCATGTCTTTTGTGAATAAAAATTTCTGAAAATTTTCATTTTCTTGTTTTTATCCCCTGTTTTGAAAAAAGGGGGGGGGTTTATTTTTACTTTCGAAAGGGCTTTCCCAAACAAATAAAATAATTTAAACCCTTTTAAAAGGGAAATTTGCCCTTTTTTCCCTTTCACTCTTTTTTTTACTACTTTCTTTGGCTAAATTTGGGTTTCAAAATTATATACCCCACTTGGGGTGACATGTTTTAAACGGGCGGCCAGATTCGGGTGTTTTTTCCCCCAAAATACGGCGCAGTGGGAGGTAGGGTGCTTAAAAAAAATTCCCAAAGGGAAAAAAAAAATTATTTAAAGAGCATAAACCTTTTAACCTTTTTTGGGCCCAAAAAAATATTTCAACCCCTTTTCGCATGAAAATGGGTGCTACTTCAAGGGGATTGTTAAAAGGGAAAAAAAACCCAGGACAACCTTTACTTTTAAAATTTTTTAAGGCAAGTTTTTGGGTTTAAAAGGGGTTTTCCCTAAAAATTCGTTACTCAAGCAAAGGGAAACCCATTTTCTCTTTGAGGGGTTGTAAAAACCAATCAAAAAACAAGGCACAAATAATTCAAAAAACCCCCAACTTAGGATGAAGCTTTTTTCGGTTTGATTGGCAGAAATATAGGGGGGGGGCTGGGCCCTTTTTCCGCCAATAAGAGAATGAGTTTAAAAGGGGATTAAAAATTTATGTAGGGGAAAAATTTCCCAAACCAATAAGGAGTGGGAGCTCTCGCTCCATTTTATTCTATGGGACAGAATTTGGAATTTTGTTTGGTGAAAGGAAAGGGGAAAATTTTTTGTATCCCCAAATTCCTGAAGGAGGGGAAAAATCAGGGTTCCCCCGAGGGGAACATTCCGCATTTTTGTTTATGGTTTGAGGGAGCTTTTCTTGTTTGGCTAAATTTTGAGGGGGGGGGACTGTTTTTTCAATGGGGAGGGGGTCTATAAAGCACCTGAAAATTGGCGTTGCGGGGGCATTTAAACATGTTTGAATCATCCGAACCTCCCTTGCCCCCCTACAAGATTTCCCCCAAGGCCCGGGCCCCAATTTTTCTGGAACTGCTACCGCGGGGCGTTCGGGGAAATTTTCAAAACCCTCCATTTTTAAAGGGGGGGCCCTGAAAATAAATTTCTCATTTTTGGCCCCCCCAAAGGGTTCCTAACTGCTATCACAACATCTGTCACCCCCCTGCATTTTTGGGCACTAAACAGGCATTTATTTTGTTTATAGTTGTACAGTTGGGTGGCAGGTTCATCCATTTTTCATTTTTAAACCCCCCCCCTATTTTTTGAAAAGGGGCTGGCCATTGTAATCTTGGCCCCTTTTTCGTATGTTTAAACCCAAAAACCCAAATTTGATTGTAAGCTCTACGAGCGGGCCCCCCACACCTTGTGTTCTTTTGAAAATTTATTTTTAAATTGTGTAATGACTGTATGTTTCCCTTAAATTTTTTGAAAATTTTGCTGCGGGATATTTTGGGCCCGCTTAGAAAAAAAAGATTATTATTAATTATTTATTAAATTGGGGTGCCCCCCTGATTTTTGGGCTAAAAAGACATTTTAGAAAAAAAGACAATTGTTTCCCCCGAATCGCCGGAAATTTTTCGGTTTTTGTTTGAATCAAATTTTTCCTAAAATTCAAAAACGAATTCCCACTTTGTTAGATGTGATTCACTCAACCCCCTAGGGGTAAAGTTGGTCTTAAATAATAATTTTCAGAAACATATGGGGGGCATTATTCGCCTTTTCACCCCGAGATCTGCGGACGATTTTTTTTTAAAAGGCCGCCTCGTATTAGGGGAAACCCCGGCCCGGTAAACTTTGTATGCCCTGAGATCGGGGGGTGCGGGAGGCATGTCACACTACAACCGAGAAGCTAAAATTTATGTGTTTGACGGTAACCCCCTTTGGGGGGGCATTATTTCGCATGGGCCCCTTTCAAAGTGGTTTACCTGAGCCCAGAAGTCTTTTTCTTGCTTAAACAATCCGCCGATTTTTCCCCAGTAAAAAATGGTTATAGATTCGGCCCCTGATTTTTTATTTTCGAGGAAAAACTTGGTGTCTAAGCAAAAAAAATTAAGGGCGCCATGTGATGGTGTTATAGTGTCATGGTTTGTTGGTATTATTTGATCTTTGTAGAATGGCATTATTGGTAATATTGGCCTTGGTACACTGGTTTGGTCACTGTATAAGCATTACATAGATGTATCATACATAGAAAATTGTCTTATGGCTATTTTAATGTATTTATTTATATATAAATATTTTATATCAATACATTCTTATAGACCCTTGCAATTCCACTGCTGTTTTGGTGATGATCCACTGGTGGAAGATGGGTTTGACTGAGTGTGCCTGGGTGTGGTTGAGCAGGGCCCAGGGGGGTGTAAAAATTTGGATTAAAAATTTTGTTGAGTTTTGTTTTGGTTGGGGGGGGGTGTTGCTGTACTTTCCATTGCTCCCACAGATATTGAATGGAGAAGCCGTGTGTTTGTTTGACTGCTGCTCTGTTCAAAGCCTTTATTGCTACATGATTGTGGTGAGGTAGGACAGGGCGTTAGGAACCTTATTTAAGTAATTGGTGGTGGGGATTCCACCAATGGGACCCCAGGGATCTGAAATGTATCATCTATCCTATGAATAGGTGATAAATGACTTTCATGGCACAATCCTTTTTAATTTTATATCTATAGTAAATACCATATTGCAGCTTTTGAGATATGTACATTCTGACTTTGGCAAATATAGCTCCTCTAATAGATTCTGCTGATGCTGTGATACACCAAAGCCTGAGGCAAAATATGTGGCGGCTCAGTTGATCAGATTACCACTGCAGTTAGTTCTTTAGTTACCACAAAAAAATTAAGCAATATAGTTATGATACTGCTGTAACTATACACCTCAAACTCCTCAGCTAGATCCCATCTATCAGACATATGGTATTCTGGATTAAAAGATTTGAGCAGACATCTCCAGATAAAATGAAAAATGACACAACTGCCCACACTGTAACACCACCACCACCACCAAAGGCTCATCTGGTGATAACAATGGCTGATGCATAGCGCTCTCCTTGACATCTCCAGCATTGTTTGTGGCTATCAATTCTGCTCAGAGTGAATCAACTTTCATCACTGAACAGCACTGAGGATGACGGGTCCCATATCCAGCGTAGATGCTCCCTGGCCCATGCAAGAAGTCTATTCTTGTGCTTGGTGGTGTGGTCAGGTCATCTAACACACAGACCACGCTGAGGTAAACAGTTACAAATAGTCTGATGTGACACTCTCACCTCCCTTAAAGGGAATCTGTTGCCAATTTTGTTTTTTACTTATTTAATCATGACCCTGATCCATATTCCTTTCTTCTTAGCCGTTTTTATTTTCTGATTGTACATTTCTCAATTCAGTCGTCTATAGATGATTGTGGGGACAGCATTCTTGCCTGCACTGCTTTAACAGCACTCCGAGAGATGCTTTACAGCAGCTTCATACACATAGGAGCCTGTATGCTGTATGACCTGGGAAGAAGTCACTGTGCAGGGAGGGGGGAGGGTGAACTGTGACAATCTCCTATTGTGAATGGTGGATCCTGTGTTATCTGTACACATTGGTGTCTCCTTTCAGTTTGATCCTGCTTGTACTGATAATGAGCAGACTACTGAGAATATTTCTCTACAGAACAGGAAGTGTCAGACTATTATTATGCCTAGTGGCCAAAGTAACTGCATGGCTTAAGAATTATTTAAAAATATTGAACGTAATATGGAAAATTAAAAAAAAAAAAACTTAACCAAAAATTCTGAAAAAATGTGTTTAACATAAAAACGTGAGTTAAATAATAAGTCATTTTTTATGACACTTTCGCTTTAAACATGACAGGAATTGTGTGGCATTCATGATCTGATTGCACAGTGGTCATCAGTGTGTGATGTAGCCAAAGGTAGTCCAATTTGCATTTCTTTGACTCTTTGGGCCACATGTATGAAATTGTTTAGGTCTAAAACTCACTCTTTTGCCCATAGTAACCTATGGGCAAAAAAGTGAGTTTTAGATCTAAATAGGTTCATAAATGTGGCCCTCTGTATCTCTCTGTATCTCTGTCTCTCTGTATCTCTGTTGCTGTTTAAATCCCAATTTAAATTGATCCCCTAAATTTATTGGGCTATTCAGCAATCGAACACCTGTTGTGAAATTTGCCAGTAAGCTCCTTGTTAGGGATCAGCAAGTTGTGCAAAAAGTACTGAAACATTGAACAGATGGTCTCATTTAATGCATTTAAAAAATGTCAAGTTATATTCATCTCGAATTTTCAACCAAAAGCCAAATATCCCTAACTTTTTTGAGTAATGTATATTAGATAAATACATACAAAAGTGGGTAGGTAGGCAGGGCCCCCAGTTGGGTGAGTCAGTATGCCGAGCCCCAGGTAGGTAAGAGGCAAGCTAGATCATGTCCCCATCCTTACTAGTGGCTCTTTCAATTGGAACAAAAAAATATAAAATAAAACTCACCTCTCACAGCCTAAAACAGTCTGCAGCCTACAAGACCAATTTGCAGGTCATGGAGCTGATGGCTTCCTGAGGAGATGCAAACAGTTAAATAAGTAGCAGTAAAACAGGGATTCAGTGCATGTGTCCTGGATTCAAACCACCTAAGCTCCCAGCCACCCAGGCAACTGCCTCTTGTGCCCAATGAATTAGACAGCCCTGATCACACGTCCTAGCCAGCCAAGGGGTGCTGCAAATTTATTGAGATATATATTATTTCTTTCACTGTCATATATATATAACAGTGAAAGAAATAATTACTTGATCCCTTGCTGATTTTGTAAGTTTGCCCACTGACAAAGACATGAACAGTCTATAATTTTAAGGATAGGTTAATTTTAACATTGAGAGATAGAATATCCAAAATAAAATCCAGAAAATCACGTTTTTAGTTAAATTTATTGAATAGCACGTGGGTATTCCCATGTATTCCTATATAATCCTCGTTTATAATATGGGAAGTGCAGGGCCGGTCAGGGTGAGCCATCTAAAGTGGGGGTGCCCTTTTCGGGGTGATATCCCCACTGTATAGGCAGGGAGTTAGTAGGGACTATTAGATTTATATGTCCCCACTTATTTCCTCTGCTTTCTGCAATACTCAATAGATATCAGATCCTGAATGGGACTTACAGTAAAGGAAGAAGAGCTGGGAACAAAGAGGGAACTGGTCATGTGAGTAATAAGAAAACTTTTTGTCCTCCTCTTCCCCACTGAAAGCGATTTGCTACCCTGTATACTGATTGTAGTAGCCCTATACCGATCAAAAATAAAAAAAAATCCTGTCAATTTCTGTTATATGTTAATTATGTCATTGTTATATTTTTGGGGGTCTGTAATGAAAATTTTAAAGAGTATCTATTACAAATTGTATTTTATTTATTTTATTATTTATTGATATTACTTAAGGGAAAGGCTCCCTCAGTCCTCATTTATATCATTAGGAGATGTGATAGGTTCCCTAGACATCAGGAAATATGTCTAGGTTCTAATATTCAGATCTTTTTGTGCTAGAAATATTGATATTCCATCTGGTATAACTAAAACTCTATGGGCTTTCATTTCATACAATGCTCTGGAAAAATAAAAGATGAGCTCTGATTGGTTGCTATGGGCAACAAAGAAAGTCTTACACTTGGACAATTTTCATCCATAAGGCCCTATGAGTTTACAGCTCTCCTATAAAGAAATCCTCTTGCTTTGACTTTACAAAGATCCCTTTGCACCTGCCCAAAAGCATTTGGGTCCCCCAGACTTTGATGATTGGTTTCTCCCTAGTCAAAAAATTTAATTTTTACATTTCCTTCAAATGCCCTTTGGTCCTCCCTGGAAGTTTTCTAGGCAAATTTAAAATAAATTGGAAAAGATTTTTCCGATACACCCCCAAACAACTTCAACTTCTGTTCCTGGGATTAAACAATCCCCTTTCCCTCTACCTAAAAACCCAGAGGATTCCAGGCATTTTCCCAAAGGGAGAAATTATCTCAGAACAGGTTTTGGGAGTGCATTTGTCAAAATCTTTTTTTTGGGCCCTGGTCCCCGGCCCACGGCCGCGGCGATCAAAACCCCGGGCCCTTCCCCCTCCTTTGTGTGAGCATTTCCCCTTTTAAAGCCTTGAAACTTATTGATTTCTGGTCAACGCCTTGCCCAAAAATCCCCACACTCTTTACCTTCATGGGGGTTAATACTCTCTGGATTACAGATTCTTCCACCTATCCTAGCCCCTTCAAATTCCCCCCTTTTTCCCTTTATATATAGCCACGGGCTTCCTTTTCTAAAAATGGCTTTTAAAAGTTTGGGCCTTTATAGTTAGCCTGCCCCAAAGTGGCTTTTCTCGTGCTGCTGATCCTGCTTTTTTCTTTTTCCCCCCTTTTTGCCTCAAAAACTTTTCCCGCGTTGCCTGCCCTTTTTACTGATAGCCCCGTTTGACTACGGCTGGTGTTTTTCTTTGGGTTTTGTTTGTCCCCTGTCTTTTGCCCCTTGCTCAGTGTAGCCTTAAAGGTTCTTCGGGGTTGGGGGCCGGCCCTTTTTAAAGGATTTCCGGGTTCCCCAAAAAGGCCGGGTCAAGAGGCGGGGGATAAATGGGGGGGCCCCCCACTTGCCCGGTGTTTTTTGTGTGCCTCGTCCCTGACCTTTTCCCTTAAAACATTTTGGGAAGGCCAGTTTAATAAAATTTAAATTCCCCGGCGGTTCAGGATTTTTTACCAAATTCTTTTTCAGTTTCTGACCGAGGTTTGGAAATTTTAAAAAACCCAATTTCGGGGCATGGGGGGTCTTAAAGTCCAAATCTGCTTCGTCGGGTTGCTATGTTTTCCCCCAAGCCGCTGTTTCCCAGTTTTCCCATCATACCCCCCATTTTGCCCGGGGCCCAGGGGAAAACAATATTTTGCAGCAAAAACCAAAACATGCGGTTTCCTGACCTGTTTTTCGAAGGAACCCTAATAAATTTGGGCCCTTCGGGGAATCTTCCCGCCTGTTTTTTTCAGGTTTTTCCCTTTTTTCCCTCCAAGCTAAAAATTCGCCATGGGGGTTTGTCCCCCCTCCAGGGGTCACCGGGGTGGGGAAATGGGAAAAACCCCCGGGGCCCCGGAAATGGCAAACGGGGGAAAAATTTTTTTTCCCTGGGCACGGGGACAGTTTTTATGATGACCCCAAAAACCCGGGGCAGCTTTAGCTAAAACCCCATCTCCACCCGGGCAGGGTCGCCGCTCGGCGAGGATTATTGCTCGGTTCCCAATGGAGTTCGTAATTGGGTGGCCTGCCCAACCCCCAAAACCCCCTTCTTTGAAAAGGGGCGGCCGGGGCAGGAAGGTTTGGCTATGGTCGCCTCCAAACCCAAGGGGCCCTTTAGGGGACTTTATGACTTTGGTTTTATCTTTTAAAACCCGGATTGAGGGAGAGACCCCAGGGAAAAGTTTGGGGGGTCCACGGGCAGTTCGGGGTTGATTCCTGTCCAACCTTTCTCTGCTGGTTCTGCTACTCTCCTCCACTACCTTCGCCATCCCCCGGTTGGGGGTTTAAGGAGGGAACCTTATGGTTTTGGGGCTCCACGTGGCACTATCAGAAGGAAAACCGGGTGGAAAATGCGTTTTTGTTTTTCGGTGGTGAGACCGGTCATGTCCAAAAGGAGTTGCCCCACCAGGTCCCAATTCCTTGGGAGGCAAAAACCCTAAAGAATGTCGGGAAGGATAACCCCAGGCATACGGGTACCCGCAACTTTGGAAAACAAGCTTTCCTTCCCTTAAACCCTAATTTTTGGGGTTAAAGGGTTTTTGCTTCCCATCCCTTGGGATCGTTTTGGGGGGCTGCCGTTAATTTTATTAGCAGGGCGGTGGCAAAAGCCTTGGGGTTAAATTTAATTCCACTTTGTTTTTCCCTTTTCTTTTTTCAGGTGAGTTTCCAAACCCCCCAAATTTTGGGGGGAAAAGGATAAAATACCCGAACTGCCGAAAAAACTCTGAAATTTTGGGGGTTGTTTTTGCACTTGAAAACCCGGTTTTTACCAGGGACTTATTCTAGGGTTTCCCTGGTTTAAACCCTCCTTTAATGGGTGTTTGACTGGGGAAATGCTGATTTTGAAAAAAAGGGGGGAAATTATGGGGCGGGATCTTTTTGAAAACGGGTATTTTTCTTTTGGGTATGCTCTTTAAATTTAAACCTTTTCCTTCCCGATTTTGTCTCTAAATTTTCAAAGACTTTAAATTTTGATAAAGCCCGTTGCGGCCCTCTCTGCCGCCGAATCGGCCTTATGACTTTTGCTTTTAGATCCTTTCCCGGGGGGAAAAGGGTTTGCCCTAGGGGCCCGTATTTTTAATTTTTAATCCACCCCCGGAGCGGGGAATCTATTTGAAATATTTTAAAGGGAGCCGGGGAAAAGGGTCACATAGGGACCGTCTACCCTCGCCGGTAGGAGTGGGTTTTTCTTTATCGAAAAAAAAGATGGAGTCCTCCCGTCCTTGTATTGACTAAAGGGGCTCAATAAGTTTAACAATAAAAACCAGCATCCATTTTCCCCTAAATTGGATCTTCTAAATCGGTTGTGGGCCCCCAAGGGTTTTTCCCCAAAGCAAACCTTCGGGGGGCAACAACCTGTTTCGTAACAGGGGAAAAGGGGGACAAGGGAAAAGGGGCCTTTAATCCCCCCTGGGGGGGGCATTTGAATACTTAGTCATGCTTTGGGTTCTTTGAAATGCCCCCTTGCCGCCCTTCCAACGATTTTTTTTCTGACTTTTCAGGGACCTTCTAGGTTTTTTAATTGTTTTCCCCCCTATATACATCCCATTTTTTTCCCCCAAAATTTTCCGATACCCTTCGAGATCATTTTAGGGGGGCCCTCTCCGGGTTTCCCTTTCAAAATAAAACTTTGCCCCCAAGTTGTCTAAATTTTTTTTCGCAGTCCAGGAAAAGGGGTTTCCTTTGGGGTACATCTGAGCCCCCAGTTCTATAATTTGGGGTTTCAAAAAAAGGTTTCTCCCATCACGGGGTGGGTACGGCCTACCCCTTTAAAAAAGGGGACCCAAAAGTTTTTTAGGTTTTGCTAACTATTATCCCCAAATTTATTAAAAATTTTTTCCCTGTTTTGGTTTTAAAACCCCCTTACGCCCCCTTTTACAAAGAAAGGGGAGTGCCCACCCCCCCCCTGGACACCCGGGGAAAGCCAAAGCAAGAAATTTTTTAAATCGAAAAAATGTTTTTTTTCTGCCCCTGTTTTGGGTCCCCCCGGACCCAGAAAAAACCCCTTTGTTGTGGAAGTAAAATGCATCCGAAACACGTTAGGGGCCGTTCCTGTCTCGGGGACTAAACCCTTATCCCAAACCCAACCCATGCCTTTTTCTCCAAAAAATTCTCTACCGCGAGATTAACAATGAAATTGGAAACGGGGAAATTTTGGGCAAACCTTTAAAGGGGGGCCTTTCGAAAGAGTGGCGACACCTTTGGAGGGGGCTAGATATAGGGGAAAAACCTTTCCCTTACTAAACAAAAAAAAATCTTTTATAATTTTTAAACAATGCTAAATGATTGAACCCCTTTCCAACCCGGATGGGCCTTGTTCTTTACCGGTTTAAAAACTTTGTTTAAAACCCTACTGCCCAAAGGGGCTAAGAATTTTAAAGGGCCGCCCCCCTTTTGTCTCGAAGTTTTTGGTGTGAGGGGACCTCCGAGGAGGAAACCGGGAATATCCTTGCCCCGGGGTTTGTTGTGGCTACCCTTACTACAGATTTAGTTTTGCTTTTGCGAACTACAAAATCGGTCCCCCGGACTCCCCCCCTTTAAACTTTTTGACCTTTTCACTTCTTTAAAAAATTCTGGGGAGGTTCACTCCTCATTTTCTTTTCTGGGAACCTTTGGGCATCGTGGGCCCCGGATACCTTCTATTTTCCCCCTACTTATTTTCCCCCCCATTCCCCTTTAAAAAAAACCTTTTACTTCCTTAAAGCCCTTTACCCGGGAAAAGGTCCCAACCACCCTCCCCGAGGAAATTATTCCCCCCCCCCCCTTTTTTTCCCAAATAGGCCCGGCCTCAAAACCCCCCAATGGTTTTCCCCAACCCCCCCACTTCCCCCCTTCTAAGGGTTAAGTTTGGTGAATTTGGGGGTTTTTTCCGGGGGGCCTGGGACCGACCCCCCCCCCAAAAATTTTGTTCCATTGTTTTTAAAGAAATTCCCTTCAGCCAAAAACCCCCTCGTTTTGTTTTAAATTTGTCCGTCATTTTCTTAGACTCCATGGTATTCCCCCCAAATATTGAAATCAGACAGGGGGGGAAAAATTTTTGTTTTCCGGGGTTCGGGAGAGCATTCTGGGGTAAATTGGGATCTCTTTCCTTCTCACCTCCCTTTCCCAAATCCCGAGAAAAATGAGAAAAACTGAGAGACTTAAAGTCGCTAGAACAATACCCCCGGGATGCTACTTTTCCGGGAAAATGCCAGGAAGGTGGAATAAATTTTTTTCCCCAAGGCGGAGTTCCCCCTTAACAATCAGGAGAATTCCTCAAAAAAACTCCCCCCCCCTTTTACTTTAATTGGGGGTTTTCACCCAATTTTTTTTTTTCCCAGCCGCAAACAGGTTGCAAAATCAAAATTCCCCCCGTTCAAATCCCCCTTTAAGCGATGAAACAGCCCGGGGCTAGGATTTCGTGAGACTTGGGAAAAAGCCCAAGCTCAGAAAAATAAAATTTGCTAAAAAAAAAACGCCGACCCGGCCTGAATTGTAGTCGGAAAAACAAGGTGTGGCCCCTCAATAAAAATCCCTCTTCCTTCGGGTGCCATCAAACAAGTTCGCCCCCCGGTTTATCGTCCGTTCATTATCCCTAAAATTTTAAACCCGGGGTATTTTTCCCGGGCCCTTCCCTCCTAGTTCACTCCGTTCCACCCGGGGTATTCCACAAAATTTCCAAAAAAAATTACTTTCCCTTCTGTGGTCGGTGGCCCCTCCCCCCTCATCCTGTGTTTCATAAAAGGGGGAATTAAATATGAAAAAAAGAGTTATTATCGCTTTTGGGGGTTCAGAATGCCCCCCCAAATCCCTTGGTCCCATGGGAAGGGGTATGGTCTGGGGGCCCCCGGGTGTGGGGGGTCGTCTGGGGGCCCTGCATGCCCCAGACGGGGGACAAAATTTCAAACCCAAACCCCCTTCAAGCCAGGGGGAAACTAAGGGGGGTTCCAGTGGCCCCTCATAAAAGGGGGGGGGGGGTACTGTCACTCTGTGCCTTTGGGCCCTGGTCGCCGGCCAAATTCCCACGGCGACCCCAAAACTGGGCCTTGCCCCCTTTTGTGGGTAACATTTCCCCTGTAGCCTTGTATCTTGGTTGTTTTCCCGGGTCAGCCTTGACCAAAAAACCCTCCAGCCCCTCTTTGGGGGTTTAAATCACTTCTGGATTAAAGGTTCTTCCCCTATCCTACTCCTCTACTTCCCCCCTTTTTCCCTAAAAATTAGCCCTTTTTACGTTTTCCCCTTTACAGTTAGCCGTCCTATTGTCGTTTCTCTGTGCGGGTGATCTCTGCTTTGTTTTGGGGTTTTTTTTCCCTTTCCTCACAAACTTTGTCCCAAAGTTGGCCCTTTTACTGACCCGGGCCCGGGTTGGGGTTTTCATTGTTTGTCTTCTGTCGGGTGCACTTGCTCAGTGTACCTTGAGCCCTTCGGGTTGGGGGCCCCGGGGCCTTTTAAAAGGATTTGGGGTTTCCCCAAAAAGGCGGGGACCAGAGGCGGGGGATCAGTGCCCAGGGCCCCACTTGTCCGTGCCCTTGTGTGCGTCCCGACCACCCCCAAAACAGCCAAGTTAACAAATCACTTCTTTAAAAGGAAAATTCCCTTTAATTATTCTCATAGGGAACCTTTTTAAAATGGCATTTTTGGTAAGTAAGCCCGGGTCTTCTAAAGGCATAGATGGTCCTTGTCTCCTTTTCCCATAGTGTCAACACAATCTAGAGTCATGGATCTTGTGCTCAAGTTTTGTGAAGATACAGTTCAATAGATGTATTACAGCTAGGCTGTGGAACTCATCTGAAACCCTAAAATTTCCCAAATTTCCCCTTGATCTTACTAGAGAGCCAAAAAAAATCCCCCAAAATTTTGGAATTCCCAGGACAGTTGGGTTATCTCACCAGCATATTTTTTGTTATAGAAGGAAATTCCATAGAAGAACATATAGTCAAAAGTATAAACAAATAAGCTACCTTCTCATAGAAGGATTGAAATTGATTCTCCTTTTAAGGGAAAATAACTAAGAAAATAAAGAGACAAAAACATACCAACTGAGTGATTCCTGAATCTAGATTTTTCCATAAATAAAAAAAAGAATACTGAATGTAGATCTACCTACAATATGCCAAGATGAAGGACTTCTGTCCTGATACAGACAGAAAAAACTAGAAAGGGGTTCCCCAAACCCCAATTTTTTTGCGGGAACAAATAAAAAAGATTCCCCCAAATTTGGCCAACTCAGAAATAAAAGAAAAAACCCAAGGAAAATTTTAAAAAACTACATTGCCATCTGATTTCTCCTAGTACTTTTAAAATTTTTTTTGTCTTTTAAATTTTTTCTCAGTGACCTCCAATAGCACAAAAGTGACGGGGAACGCTTAAGGTTCTCTTTCCCAAGTCGCCTAGGGCCTTTAAAAGGTAATTTTTATCAACAGGACCAGAAAAGTGGAAAAAATTTGGGAAAAACCCCCTAAAGAGCAAAAAAGATTACATTTTCAGTATTGGTTATGCCATTGTCCTGTCATTGTAGTTCAATCTTATCTTTCCATTTCTGGAGAACAATAGCGCAATTATTCTGTTGTTACCTACTATTTGTAACGAAACTAAATAATGATAAGCAGCTGCTGCAGTAAAAGTCTGATTAATCTGCCCTGCCAATTAGGAATTTTATATCTTCCCTATTACAGTTAGAAAAGGACAAGATTTTATATGATATTTTTATTTGCATAGGACTGCCAAAATAGAAAAAGAAAATACTGCCTAGAATTCTAAAACAATTGGTTTCCAGCTGTAACGGTTTGGGTAGGGGAACCCACTGGACCCCCCGAAAAGCAAATGATAGCTAACCCACGCCATGGGAACGGAATCTAAGTACCCCCCCGGGTTTTTTTCACCAGAGCCCGCCGAAAAGCGGGAGGGGACCTTGCTGCGTCGTGGGGGCCCCGGGGTTCGCCCCCCCCTGCCCGTGATTTTTGTTTTGCGGGGGCAGCCGGGGTGCAGCTTTGGTAAAAGGAATCTTTGTCCAGAACGAAAGGCCCCGTGGGCAGGGCAGAAGGTCAGGCAGGGCGGCAGGGGTTCGTGGTCTTTAAAACGGGGGGGGAAGGTCAGGGGCACCCGGGCAGAGTTTCGGATTTGAGAAACGTAGCGGGGGGTTTCCTGGTAAAAACGGTAAGGCGAGAGTATGTTTTGGGAAACGTTTCACAGGGCCGGGGGGCATCATAGATCCAGCAAGGAGTGATTTTTTGGGACGTTTTCCTTTTAAATTAGGGGAAGCGCCTGGCAATTACCAATAATCGGGGCGCGGGCCCCTTTTAAAAACCCCCGGGAACGAGCCCCCGGCGGGGCGCCTTAGCCCAAAAGGCACGCGCGCCTCGCCGGCAGAGGCGCGGGCGGCACGGGGAGCGCTGTCAGGAAATTTCCACGGCGGGGGCCCGCACCCCCCCCGGCTCGTCCCCCCGGCCAGGGGCCCGGCGCCCGCCGCCCGGAGAGCACCCGGGGGGGGACCAGGGAAATGCGCCCGCGGCCCGGGGCCGGGGAGCGGCCCCGGGCCGTGCTTCCCAGGAAACCCCCCCCCCTTAGGTTCCCCCTTCTTTGGCTGAAGAAACTTACAATAAGGCCCGGGGTTTAAAAAAATTTTGGGACCCGGGGTTCCCCCAAAACCCTCTTTGGGCCAAAGCCCCTCCAATAAACAAGAAAAAATCGCCTTTTACCCCTGACGATTTTAAAGGCCCGGGATGTCCTTAACTTCAAAGACATCAGGAAAATTCTGGGCACGGAGAGGGAGCACCCGCTCCTCGGGAAAATGGGTTCGGGACCAAGGTTTAAAGGGAAAGGGAGACTGAAAGGGGTTGGGAACCTAAGAAAAAAGGGGGGGAAAGAGCTTGTAGCACACGGGATTTTTTTCCTGACGGACCCACTCTAAAACCCCCCAAAATCGTGGACCCAATTTTTACGGGGGACCTTAAGCGAACGTGTCGGCAAGAGCCACACCCAACCCGGGCGGAAAGTGGGCGGCCCCCTCCATTTTCCTTGTCCCCCTGGGCCCTTCAAAAGGGTAGGGGGCCCGGGGTTTTAAGGCAATCGGGTCCCCGCCAAATGGTTTTAATGTCCAGCACTTGGGTTGCCCAAACAGCAGGAACCTGGGAAGTCATAGCCAAGGGGGGGGGGCGGGCTTTGGGTACGACCGTAAGCCCAAACCGGGAAAAGGAAAAAACGCCTTTTAGAATAGATTTCCGGGGATGGTTGTGGGAAAATTCGGCCCAAAAAAGCAGCTCCCCCAGTTTTTCCTGCCCGGCCGGAACAACCAAAATTTGGCCATTTTATTCGCACCAATCCCTTTTTCCCACCCTCTCCATTTTAAACCATTTCGTCTGGGGATGGAAGGCAAAGAAAAGCCCCAATTTAACTTGTAAGCAAAACATGGCCCGCCAAAAAAATTTTTTAGACAAATTGGACCCCCCTTTCAGACACGAAAAGGGGGAAGGTAATCCATGCAAAACGAAAATATGGGGGAAAGAAATGCCCCGCCAGTTGAGGAGCCGGGGGAAGACCCGGAGTGGCACGAAGTGGGACTTTTTAGAAAATCATCCTTTGACCACCCAGATGACAGAATTCCCTGAAGAGGGGGGAAGGCCCGAATGAAGCCCCAATCCCCGATGTGTGCCCAGGGAAAGCTTTTGGGATGGGCAGGGGGGACTAAGAAAACCCGGGGGCCTATGGCGTGGAACCTTGTTCCGGCACATGTGTCACAGGCAGAACAAAGTCTTGGACTCCGGGGCAGGGTCCCCCACCATAGCGCCGTAAAGATGAGGGCGTGGGGCTTTCGAAATCCGGGGGTGACCACCAAAGAAAAACTATGCCCCCACTCCGGGAATTCTCCCTAAACCCCCAGGACGAACTAGGTTTTGCCGGGTGGTACCCTCCAAAGGTCCCCGGGACCCCAAAAGGGGATCAGCCTTTTCGGGGAGCAATGATGTCGGGGGAAAACAGGTTTTTTCTCCATTTAAACGTCGGGGCTCGGGAGAGGCATAAACCCTTTTTGGCCCCGTTTCCCCCTTCGGCGGGCCCGGGAATTTTTCCCCCGAATTTTTAAAAAAGCAAAAGTAAAAAAAAAATAAAAAGGAGACCCCCGGGGGCCCCCGAGGTTTCGGGAACGCGGGCCGTCGGGAGGTACTGTAGATTCTTGTGGTCCAAGCTCAAATTTGGGTGAGGGGGCCCCCCCTCCACAAATGCCCCAAAAATTTTTTTCCCAAATTTGGCCAAATTTTTTGATGGCCAGCAGCCCCTTCGATCCCCAAAGGTTAGTTGCGTTCACCGGCGAGAAGGTCCTGGAAAGAAACCGCAAAGAACCGTTTCCCTTTGGGGGCCCCCTTCTGACCCGGGAAACCCCCCCCCTGCTCCCCCGGACGGGCATTCCACTTCCAGGCTAAAGGGCCTATCCGGCCGGGAAACCGAACCAGGATGGGGCAAAAAAAAAAAACGCTAAATTTTCATGAGGAATGCTTCCTCACTGAGGGGACCAACATTTTGGGGTTGGCATTCCCCCGGGGTTTTGAGGGCCACGAGGGGGAGCCCCCAGCAAAGGGAAAAATTTGGGGAATAAACGGGCCGGTAATAGTTTTGGCGAACCCCGGGGAAGCGTTGAATCGCCCGTAGCCCAAACAGGGCCGTGGTCCACTGCAGGATCGGGGACACTTACGGGGTCCATCTGCAGACCACGGTGGGAAAGGACTATTATCCCAGGAAAGGGAAAGGGCGGGCCCTGGGGGAAACCAAACACTTCTCCAGTTTGGCAAACAGTCGATTTTTCCGCAGGGGCGTCGCAGGACCGGCGTACTTTTTACCCGTTTGATTCTGTGCGTCAGGAGAAAAAATCAGAATGTCGTCCGGGTACACTATACGCAGGGTGTACAGCAAGTCTCTGAATACTTTCATTTGCCAAATCCTGGAATAGGGGGGGGGGCGTTGCAATCCCCAAAAGGAAATTAAACGAGAACTCGAAAGGGCCCCGGCCCCCGGGTGTTGAAGGTTTTTTTTTCCCCCCCTCGTCCCCCTCACAATTCTAAACCGAGGTTATAGGCAACCGCCAGGTCCAATTTAGAAAACCCCTTTGGGCTCCACAAAAGACGATCAAAGAGCTCCGAAACAGGGAAAGAGGGTATCTTTTCTTAAACCGTGATCTTTTTTAAACCCCCTGTAATTTTATCAGGGCCGGGAAGAACCCGCTTTTTTTCTGGACAAAAAAAAAAACCACCCCCGGGGGCGGGGTTGGACTTGCAAAATGAACCCCTTGGGCCAAATTCTCCTGTATGTAACCCCCACATGGGCCTGAGTCTCGGCACAACGGGGAAAAAGACCCGACCCCCGTGGGGGACTTGTTCCGGGAAGGATTTTAAAGGGCCCAATTTTCAAGGGACAAATGTGGGGGGTAGCTTCCCCCAGCCTGTTTTTCTGGGAGAACACATCCGCCAAAACCGGGAACTTTTTTTCACTCGGCCGGCAGGCCGGGCAAGGGCTTGAAAACGGGGGGGGAGAAGTGGTGGGGCCCCGGGCCCCGGGAACCATCCAAGCATCTTTTTCGGGCCCCATTCCGGCCCCCAACCCGCAGGACTTCGCCTGTCTTCCAATCGGCGAAAGGGCGGCCCTTTGAAACCGGGGACCCCCAAAGAGGATCGCCGAGGAAGCACGGACAGGACGGGGAACCTAATCTTCCCCTTTAAATTTTGGGAGCCCCCCAGGGAGAGTCCCCGGGCCCGGGGTTTATAAAAACGGGATGGGATCAGGAGGACCCCCCCACTGACCAAAGGAGTTTAACAGCGGTTTTCTCCACCCGGGCCCCCACAGGTAAGGTCCCGGGGTTACCTTTGAGGCTAAAAATGAATTTCCCCGGGCAGCCCACCCCGAATTCCGGGAAAGGGGAAAAAACCCCGGGAAAACGCGGCCCATCAAGAAAGTCCCTCCCCCGGCATAAACAAACGGGGGAGAGGAGGAAACTGCACCTAGGCCCCAGCCTCTCCCAGGGCACCTAGGTGGAAGCGTTTCCCGGGGGCTGAGGACAAAGGGGGGAAAACTTCTGCGGAAGTGGGCCGGGTTTGCGCAGTAGAGGCTAGTTTTTTCTGTACGAGGGAGGGTTTTATTTTCCTTTCTCGTTAAGTCCCCCCGGGCCCATTTTGCAAAAGGTTTCCCCCTCTGGGGCTTGAGGCGGGGGGAATTGGAGAATGCGGAACACAGGAGCCGGTTTGGAAACCGCCGACGGGACGAGCAGCCTCTTTTTCTTGGCAAAGCTCCTCCTGCCTCTCAGCGGAACCTTATATCGATGCGGGGGGCCCAAGAAAAATTTAAACTCGTTAAAGGGGGGACGGGAGGTCCCCGCTGCCAAAGCGTCTTTTACCCTGCTGGGCAAAAACCCTTTTTGAAGGGGAGGCAGAGGGCGGGATGTTTTCCCTGCCCCACTCCGAAGCCAGGGTAAAAGGGGAAAATTTAACCGCCCTAGCACCCCCAAAGATTCCCCCTGACCCAAGGCCAAGAGGGGGTCCCCAAACGGAGGAAGCACGCGCCGGCTCCTTTGAAGATGGTGGGGGAATTCCTGGAGGAAGGTTCCTTTGGTCCCAGTCACCGGGGGCCCTTTCCCTTTCCCCGAGGGGGGGGGTTTCCCAAGCCAAGCCTTTCCCCCAAAGTAACTCACCACAAAAGCCCCCTTTTGGGCCTCCCGAGGGGAAAAGACCGCCATCACTCCACGGCATAGAGCACTGCTAAAAGAAAAACCCCGGGAGAGCTTGGGATCCCCGGCAAAAATTTTGGGGGGTAAGGAGCCGAAAACTTGGCCCCCCGGTTTGGGCCAAAACGGGAAATGCAGAAGAAAACGGGGCCCGGACGGAGGCGGGGACCGCTGCTGGGATGCAAGGGGCTGACGCATCATGGCGGTGGGGCGGCCCAACCGGGTGACCTTGTTGTGCGATCTTTTGCGATTTCTGAAACAACAATCGTTGTAAGATTTTCCCCCATGCTTGGCAGGGCACCTTGGCGGGGGTCCCTGGCTGGATCTAACTGTAAAAGGCTTTGGGAATGGAAACCACTGGAACCCCCCGCAAGCGATGAAAAGCTAAACCAAACCCCGGGAACTAAAACCCAAAATAGCCCCCGGGTTTTTAAACCCGAAACCCCCCCCCGCAAAGCGGGATGGACTTGCTGCGGCTGAGCTACCAGGTCTCCCCCCTGACGGACCCGCTTTCCCGGTGGCAGCCGGGGGTGCAGCGTGGTACAGAAAACGGGAGTCCGGAACTAAAATCGGGGCAGGGAAGGGGCAAAGGGGAGGGGGCAAGGGTTTGTGGTTAAGCCCCCCCGGGGAGGAAGGTCAGGGCAGGGGGCCAAAAAGGTTCGGAATTTTAGAAACTTAGCGAGGGGTCCGGGACAAAGGAAAGGGGAGAGTAAAGCTTTGGAAAACCTTTTACTAGGGGGAAGGGGGAAACATGATCCAGCAAGGAGTTATAGTGGGAAAGTATCCCTTTAATAGGGGGAAGCGCCGGGAAAAATTTGCCAAAACAGGGGGTGGCCCTTTTAAAACCCCGGGAACGAGCGCCCCGCCGCAGAGGGCCCTTTGGAAAACCAGGCACCCGGCCCCGGCCGGGGAGAGGGGGCGGGGCCAAAAGGGAGCGCGGGCATTTAAGTTTCCCCGGGCAGGGGGGCCCCGCCCCCCCCGGGTCGTCCCGCGGGAGCGGCGGCACCCGACCCCGGGGGCACCCGGGAGGGGGACCACGGATGCGCCCCCCCCGGCCCCGCGGGCCGGGGAGGCGGCCCCCGCCCCTGACACCAGCATTAAATTTTTTCCCACAAAAAAAAACCCCCTTTCTGATGGAAGTTTTTCCCCTTTTCACACCCCTCAAATTTTGGGTAATTTTTTCGGCCCCAAAAAAATTAAAAGTTTTAAAACCCCTTATTGAAGATGAGTCAAGGTCAGTTTTTGGGTACTTCTGCTCAAGCATAACGTGAACTTACAGGCCAACCAGATGAGCCACCACTTCCAAAGCACAAGACTGATGACATAGATAGAGTTGATGGAAACCCCTTTAAAAATTCCCCCTACTGGGAACCTAATCGTATCCTTTAAACCCAATCCTCCGGGCCCCCTACCTAAAAAATATTCCAGGGGTTTATCTGTTTTTTCAAAAATTTAAAACCCTTTTAAAAATCATCTGCCCCGTTTCTTGCTTCACCAAAAATTAAATAAAGGTTTTAGCCACTTGAAAATTTGATTTTAATTTTCAGAATTTTTTCCCAAAACTTTAGGGTTGGGTAAAACACTAATCATCTGGGATAGAGTAGTTTTAAAAACAACCCCTAATCTAAGGCTAGAAACCTACACCTAGGGGGTCCAAATAAAAGGGGGGTGCGCCCGAAGTTTTGGGGGTCTTTTCCAACCCCAAAATCTGGCGGGGCCCCGTTCCCCAATAGGTTTTTAAAAAAACCCCGCCGCACGGGAAAAAACCCGGGGCATTACAGAGCGTCCGCGGCACTTTGTAAGCTCCGGAATTTTCCCGGGGGGGGTGCACAAAACCCCTATGAAACTAAAGATTTAAAGCTTTAGTAAAGGCAAAATTTTAGGTGCATTAAATGCAGGGAAAAGGGGAAAAAACCCCTTTCAAATTTGGGTTTACCCCGACCAGAATTGTCCCTTTTTCTGCCTAGAATTTCATCTGATTTAAAGGCCCCCAGTAGCTATTTTTAAGTGCCGAAAAATGGGCCCTTCCCAAAACGCCATTAACAACATGTCACCACTAGTCTCCTGAGGTGGTCTGTCATTGATCTTCAGAAAATTTTTTCTAGGGCCCTTCCCTTTTGGGGCCTATAGGAAACCTTCACTTGAAATTGGGTTTAAGTTTATCACCTTCCTGCTGTTAATCTCTGGAAGAAGATTTGGGAATTTATCATTGAGATTTTTTGTATTTTGTTTTTTAATCTCAGGCATAAAATTTTTTATTTTTAAAACCCTTCCTTTTAAATGAATCCAATTTTTAAAAAACAGGACCAAATCACCAGGACTTTCCCCTTGGGAAATCTCTAGATTTAGGTAGATGTTTAAGAATCTGCCGGGTTTTGGGGGGATGGGGAAAAATTATTGGGTACATTTTTCACGGACCTATTTTTGGGGCGTTTAAAAACTTCCCGAGTTTTTCCCTTTTCTTCCAGATGAAGGAAAGGTTTTCCCCCCCGTTTCATATCCTTTTCCAGGAATCGATATTCTTTTGTTTCTAAGGCTACACCATACTTCCCAACTTTTAGAGAATGCAAAGAAGGCACATTAGGCCACACTTCGAACCACACACAAACAAATTATAGCACACCAGGGCACACTTTTAACCATGCCCACCCAACATAATTAAATCCTGCCCCCTCCAGCAGACTGGCACCGACACAATAGCAGAATTACTGGGGGAGGATTCAAAGATGTATTTAAATAATAATGTATTGTATATACATAAATCCATACAAAGAGGTTTTTAAAACAAAAAGGGTTCTAAGGAAAAAAAACCAAAATAAAAGGTCATACATTTATCACATAAAAAACCAAGGGTAAAAAACAGGGACAAATATCCTACTGGGTTTTTGACTAAACCAAACAGGGGTATTATTAAATTTTATCTTTTTATGATACCCCCCCATTTAACCCCCTACCCCCTAAATTTAAATTGCCACAAAAATTCCATACTGTATACCCCACCACCAAATTTACTGAAAAATACCCGCCACAACCCCACTACCAAAAATTTTCCGCCAAAACAGTGCTATAGGGGGGTAAATTTCAGTACCCATTTAAACCCCGGTGCTCTGTAGACAAAATATTTTCCTACATACAGTGACCAAAATGACATAGGTACCAAAACATAAGGCAAAAAGGAGGGGGTTTAGGGGGTTTTTAGAGTGTTAGGTTTGGGTTGGGATTTTGGGTTGTCCCCCTAGGAAACCCAAAAAATTTATGGACCTTTCCCTCTCCCAAAAATAAAAGCCTTTCACTGCGGATTTTAAACCCTTTGGGTGGGTAAAAATGGGGGTCCCCAAGTCATTTTTTTTCTTTAAAATATAAAAAGAACAGATTATTAAAAAAATATATATATGAGATCCTCTCCATCTTTCATAACCAGCCAAGGTCAAACCGGCATCTGCAGCCTGATACAATCAGGATGTGAAGGTCCGTGGATATCAGCCCCTTTATACCCTAAAAATAACAGCCCATACTGCCCCAAAAGTGGACCTTTAAAGAAGTCACTTACTTCCCTCTGTTGTGCATGCCGCACCGCTTTGAAAAGTATAAAAGGGGTGGACAAATTTAAATTTTCCCCCTAGGGCCACATGAGAAAAAAGGAAAGGTTTTTTTAAAGGGGGGACCCAATAAATTTTTAAATCACTTCCCACCCAATAAACCGGGTATACTAAAACCCCAATTAATTGCTAAGCTCTTACCAATCGACTTAAAAGGGCCCTTTAAAAACGGCCCTTTTAACGTTACAATTCACAACACAGTAAAATTATATTTTCCTTCAGATAGGGAATAGGGTCCCCCCCGTAAGTTAAATTTCCCCCCCGTAGGTAGGGATTAGGTTAAATGTCCCCCCCGGGAGGTATATAGGGATTTTTTTAGTTTTCCCCCTTTAAAAGTTGGCAGATTCGGGGGCCGTCAGAAACTAGTTAGTGGGCCCCGGGTAAAGGCACATGGGCCATACAATGCCCAGGTCTGCTTTATAGTATAGCTGATGGGACGGGGCGAGCCCCCTGCAGCCAGTAATGGGGACGTCTTATGACATCTTAAGCATTAGTCTAGTAAAAAGAAATCTGTAATTTTAGAATTTTTTTGGTTTTTTTTTCAGTTTGGGTTTGAAGACCCTTTCAGTTTTTCCATTAGATCCCGGGGAATTTTAAAATTCCTTTGGGAATTTGTTTTTAAGGGCCTCTGCAGGCTGGCCTCCAAAAAAAATTCTACTTATGCATTCCCCCTTTATTTTGCTGCCTAAAAAGGGGCAAAAACAAAAGTTTGAGAATTAAAAAAATTAAAAACTGTATTACTTTAAACACAATTTCTCCTTCCTGTTTAAACAGTCCTTTAAATTAAAAATTACAAATTGGGTGGGGGTAAAGGTAATATCCAATATATAGCATACTCACCTTATTAAAAACTTCAAACCCGTTTTTATCACCCCCAGGACGAAAAACTCCCCTCAAGGAAATGCCCAAGCAGGACTAAGGGGAAAAAAAATTTATATTCTTTAAATTTTTCAAACTTCTGCTATACAGGCAATATATTAAATGTATATTGGAAGGAAAGGCTATTTAGGGCCCATGTACTTTCCCTTTTAAACCCCTCTTCCCCTTTTTTTTTTCCTTCAGGGTAAATTTTTGACAGTGAGACAATTTTTTTTGAACCTGACAAAAAAAAATGCCACATCTGTTAAAGAATAAAATTGACTATAAATTTATTAGTATTTTTGAAACAAACCCAACATGGGTAGATTTAAAAAAAATACAACCACCCTCAAAAAAAACCCAAAGAAAATACTGCGATGTAGGTACCATTAAACAACTGTGACTTAGGGTCTTTACACAATTGTTTTTTGGGGCGCTTTTTGGATGCGTTTTTTTTGCAGGAAGGAACAGCGAAATTTAAAGCTGTACAATTTCTTTCAACAAAAAAACGGCAAAAAACGCTGTAAAAATTTTTGATTGTACCGCGAAATTTTTTTCCAACGTTTTTGGGGCACAATGTAAGGCATTAATTGCTGTGCCTTCCTGCATAAAAAACGCACCAAAAGAACGCACCAAAAACGCACTGTGTGAAAGCACCCTTATGCGTGCCAGAAAGTGAGCATAAGGTTTTTTATAAAATTTTCCCTAAAAATGTTGATTTGGTGCCGGGTGCTAGGCTCAGAACCTGAACCTGAAAAGGACTTTTAAATTTGAAAGGGAAAATGGCCTAGGGGTTTTTCTTTTGAATTGCTTTGCCGTTGATAATAATTGAAGTCAGTATTAAGGTACTGTATGTTCAAATGCTGCGGAAATGCTGTGAAACGTTTAAACATAAAAACAACACAAGGAAACAGAAAACTAAAAAGGGCAGCACTCCAAGAGATGTAGGTGTTAAATTAGGTGGACTCTTTTTTGCATATGGGGGAAGAGAAGCAACCAGATTTTGCACCTACATGGTTCTGAGCGCTATTATCTATCTTTGTATCTATTTTATATTACACGGCCATTGAAAATTTCAAGTCTTTCTGTTTAATTTGTAACAAAAGAATTATTACACAAATGGCTCTACATCTGTTGTACAATCTTGTTTCCCTGCATAACAGGATGGTAAGCGGCCTGTGGGCAGTATGGAATCTTCATCTGCCTGACCATCTGTGACATTCCATCCTATTGTGAGCCAGTTTAAGTATCTTGTATATTCACAGCTTGTTATGTTAAAATGGAGAGTACTTATTTATACAATAACGTACATTTCCTCTAAACATTAGAGATGAATTGCATATAAAAAGTGTCATTAAAGTTTAGCTATGTATTGCCAACAATTAAACAGCTAATGGACACAGCATGCATGTTTATACTCGTTGATTGTCTAATATGATCATCTGTGAATTTAAATGTTTCATTTCAAGGTTTGTGAGGATTTTTGTGATAAAAAGTTGTCTAAAAGAAAGAAATAAAGAATGATGGTTGTTAGGTTTCCTCTTACAGGCTCATGCAGACTGGCATGGAGACTTGAGCAATGCATACAACTGTGTACAATGCCATATAGGCTCAAACGAACTCTGGGTAGGAATACAAAGAGCAGCCTTGGCGCAGTCATAGTCTGACCATGATGCGTCCAAGAACTGCTGTGACACCCTGCCCCAGTGACCTTCAATATGATAAGTAAGCAGCTGCACAAATTTACAGGCCAATATTGGTAATATTGTACATTAAATGTGCAGTTAATGAACATTGATAAACACTGATTGTTAATGGCTGCACGGTTTTGCAGGTGTTGACCTGCAAATCCTTGCAACCGCTTATTAAACTGATGATGTCACTAGTGCAGGGTGCCAAAACAGTTTTCGACTGCACCAAAGGTGTACAGAGACTACAGCGAGTCAGCTCTGTGTATTCCTACCCTCTGTGTGTACACGCGGTATTTTACTAGAGGAGTTTATCTATGCACAAACAGGGTGAAAATACAGGGAACAGCCATGGTGCTCTTGAAGCGTGACTGTAATGCAGTTGAGAACTGCTTGTGACGTGCTGTACCCATGTTTTGAATTATACAAATAGAACTGTGTCGTTGACACCTTATATAATTTTTTTGTGCCGATATGATATAAAGGTAACCACTCCCCTCATTCCTAGAAGGTGTGTGAGTGGTCGCTTATTAGTACTTTGCATTTGTGGAACCCTCCCATTTGCCATTTTGGCTGCTTTAAATCCTACTGGGAACTGGTTTCTGACCTGCTTAGGGATCAGTAAGTAAGCCTTCATTCTTCTGTGATTTATATTGAGGGCCACATATATGAAAACTGTTTAGGTCTAAAATTCACTTTGCTGCCCATAGCAACCAATCATATCACCCCTTTCATTTCATATAGTGCTCTGGAAAAATGTAAGGAGCGCCCTGATTGGTTGCTAAGGGAAGCAAAGTGAGTTTTAGACCTAGACATTTTTCATACATGTGGCCCTATATTTTTGTCCCTTTTTTCTGGGATGTGTTTTTAATGTTAGCAATGTGAGTTACATGCTCGCGTGTTTTGGCCAAAATAACAACTAATACCTCATGTTTGATATTTTTTTTCAGTATACCGTCTGTCTGTAATGCAGATTTTGGTTTTCTTTCAATTGGGTTAGAAGACATTATAGTACTCCAGTTAGATTCTCTGCAGTTACTTTCTTTGGGAAATTTGTGTTGAGACCTCTGCAGGCTGTCCCTCCCTAAGGGATTCTACTTGCTACATCCCCATCATTTTGCTGCCTACAGGGACATAACAAAAGTTTGAGAATTAGAATGTAAATCTGTATTACCTTAGTACAATACTCCTTCTTTATTTCAACAGTCTACTTAAAAATTACAGAATGTCACCATCGCCGTTTTTTTACACGTTTTTTGCACAAAAAACGCAGTCGGATTTCAGATTTCTGGTGGTCCAGCAGAAAATACAGCATGTTCTATATTCCGCCAGAGGGTTTTAGGTTTTGGAAACCCTCATAAAAAACTGTGCTTTTTAACTACAGCATAATTTCTATTTAAGCTAAACTGGCTGGGTACAGTCGGGTTCAAAATACTGAATCCGCTGAAAAACTGACCAAAAACAGTCGGGGTTTTTTAAAAAACCTAACATGTGCCTACACGTAGGAACCCTGAAAAATTTTCAAAACAGTAAAAAAAAGAACGGGGGGGAACGGCCCCGAACGGGGGATTTTAAGGTGAACCATAATAACAAAAAACCCCCCGGAACAAAAAAATTTTTTAAAAAAGATAAAAGTTAACCCCCAAAATTCCTAGTAGGGAAAAAAACTAAATCCCCAAAAAAAGGGAACCCCATTTGAAATTTCACTAAACCCAACGGGGAAAAATTTTTCCTGAAAGGGTTTTTTGTCCCTTAAATCTATTTTTTTATTTAGAAAATTTTTAACGTTAGTCAAAAAAAGGTGTAAAAATCTTTAAAATTTTTTCCCCCCCAAGGTTTTTGAAATGATAAAAAAAAGTTTTTTAAAAGCCAGAAACAAGTAGTTTGCCCCAGTTTAAAAAAATTTTCCCCCCTTATTTTGCTTTTTTAAAAAGGTTGAAAAGGGAAAATAAAGCCCTTTTTTTCCCCAAAAAAAAAAAGTTTTTTGAATTTTTTAAAAATAACCCCCTTAAATTTTAAAAAAAAACTTTTTGGGGGCCCTCATTGGGGTTTGGGAGGGCCCCCTATAAAATAAGAAAAACCCTTTCAATTTCTGGGAGATTTTTAAAAAGACCCCAGTTTAAAGAATTACTTCAAATAATAAATATTTTGACGGGGACCACTTTTGAAGAAAAACTACCCTTTTAAAAAATAACCCCTTCCCCTTTAAAAAAAGCCCCCTAATTCAAATCCACCCCCCCCAAAAACCGGGTTTTTTGGCCCGATTCGTTTAAACCCCCCCTCAGAAAAATTATAGAAAAATATTAAAAAAAAAATTTAAAACCTCAAAATTTTCTTGCGGTAATAAAGAAATGATTATCGGGGTTTGTTGACATGAAAAAAAAGTCCCGAAAAAACCCCCTGGGGGAAGGAAAAAATTACTGTGAAAACCCAAGACGAACCCCAAAAAAAAAATGCTTTTTAGCATCCAAATTCCCCCAAAAATTTTTTTTTGGGGGGCCCTTTTTCAAAAAGGGCCCCTGGGGGGGTCCCCCCAAACCCAGTTTTTTTAAAGGGAACTTTTAGTCATTTGCCCAAATTTAAAATAAAATTTTTTCCTGGACGATTGACGATGCCTACATGGCGGGTCAGCCCCCTTAATAATTTTGTACTTCCAAAAATAAAAAAAATTTGCCAAAATTCCCTAGAAATGTGAATTTGTTTAAATATTTTGGGACTTGGGGCAAAAATTTTCCTTTTAACATCATTTGCCTAAATTAAATAAGCTTCCTCCTAGAAATGCCCCCCTAAAAGGGGGTCCCCCAAAATAAAACATTTTGGCCCGAAAAAGCCAATCCCCGGATTTTTGATTGGAGAATTTTGTTGGGATTTAAAAATGGGCTACTTAACAATTAGAAATGAAAAAATTTTGTTTTAAAGGTTCCCAAAATAAAAAAAAAACAAAAAGGTATCAAGAAAATTATTATATTTTTCCAAAGATAAAAATAAAAAGGGCTTAAAAAAACAAAATTAAAAATAGGGTGGAACGAGGAAAAGGTGGGTTTTTTAAGGAACCCCCAAATGGGTTGTTCCCAAAAGAACCCCAGCCCAAAATTTTTTTTAAAGGGCCAAAAACCTGCTAAAAGAAAAAAGAAACATGTCAAAGATGGCCCTTCGGCAAATAACCAAATTTTTTGTTAAAAGAGCTCTTTTTAAAAACCACCCCCAAGGGGCCAAAAAAAAAATCAAATTTCAACAAAAATGAGGGTTAAAAAATTTTTTGGCCCCGGGGGGTTTTATTTGGGGGGAAAACTCAATGAATTAAGCAGAATCAAAAAATATCGCCAAAGAAAAAAAAAAAAAACCAACCCTGGGGCATGACTAAAGTTCGTCCCCCAAAAAAAGGGGAAACGCCGTGCTAAACCCTTCGCAAGCCGCTTACTTTTTCGAATCCTTGTTTTTTTAAAAAAAATTTTATTTGATAAGGGCCCTCAAAAAAAACTCAAAAGTCCCCCCTTCCCCCCGGGACAAAAGCATTCCCCCCGAGGGCCTAAAAGGAGTCTTTCGGTCTTCCTTAAACTAAAGATGGGGTTTTCCCCAAAATTTTTTTCCCGTTTAAATTCAAAGTTTTTTTGGGAAAATTTTTGTTTGTTTTTTTTTTTTTTTTTTTTAACGATGTTTGAAGAAAAGCCCCTTACCTTTTAATGGGGGGGGGGGGGGGGCCCTTAATTTTAAATGGGTCCTAGGAAGGGGGAGTTTGGAAAATTTGCCGCCTGCGCCACTCCTCTTGCCCCCATCTCTCTCGGGGCCCCTGCCCCCAACAGTCAGGGAATTTTGAATTTTTTAAACGAGGGAGGCGAAACCTAACGTGATATATGCTTTTACCATTCTCCATTATTGTCTTGCTTTATTCACGGTTTAATCCCGAAAGGTTTAAATTTTAAAAAAGTGCTTCTTAAAAGTGTTGAAATTTTACCTGGGTCCAATATCTCTTTATAAAGTATTGATTGTGGGGCTTGGAGAACCCCGGCTGTGGAACCCGTTTAGCATACCAGCGAAACAAGTTATCATTGGTCTTACTGTTTATTGACTGTCTTGACCATGTCTACATGCCTAAATGCACTGAGTTGCCGCCATGTGATTGGCTGATTAGAAATTAAGTGTTAACGAGCAGTTGGACAGGTGTACCTAATAAAGTGGCCGGTGAGTGTATTTTGTGCATGTAGATGAAGTTGATACTGGAGCAATATTTCGCTAGACAAAAATAGTCAACATTACCTAAAAATGTTGCTTATACTCAGAGCAGAACCTATTGATTTCAACAGAATTGGTAGGCCTGTATGTAGAAAGGACACCCAACTCTTCCTTGATACCATCCTGGATTTTAATATGCCTAAACCCTTGTTCTCAGAGAGGTAAGATTCTGCCAGAGGATTCTGGCAATGTTTGTTTTATTTCCCTCTCCAAACTGAACCAAGCCAAGCATGTATGTGTATGAGTACAATAGTTGTCATCTGAATGAGATGATTTTAAATCTGCATGGAAATAAAACATGTTGTAGTTAACAAAGTGAACACTGGTACATATCCATATTGAAAACAATGAAGCACATAACACATGCTATTTTGACACATATTATGACACAAAATACATATCAGAATATTCTTGAAAGTCATACTAGACATTGATAGCATACAGCTAGGATATGCCATGATTGTCTGATAGCTCCAGGTCTGACCTCTGGGACCAACACCTATCTCCTAAACGAGGCCCAACACCTCTCCGGTCTGCCCGGAGAGTTGATCGGGCTTCGCCCATAGACATAAATCGGAGTTGATTGCAGCTAAGCATCGCTGCTCAACTAAACTCAGAAGACCAATTCATGTCTATAGGAGGGTCCCGACCACATTTCCATTCATAACTGAAAGGTTTTAGGGCATGTTGCAACAGCTCGCAATCCGGCTACAACCTTCACCACCACCTGCAGCAAGTCTGGTGCCTATGGCTCTGGTGGCGTCTCTTGGACCCAAGTTACATCTGCCTTTCACACCAAAATTGAACATGAACCCTCAAGCCTGCAGGGAATTCATAGCCTATGGAGCTATGACGAATCATTTCCCCACTGAGCGAGCAAAAGTGGCATTCATTGTCAGCCTTCTGTCAGGTGAAGCCTTGGCCTGGGCCACACCTATTTGGGATTAGTGGGACCCAGTGAACTCCAACATTTAAGTCTTCCTGGAGTCGCTTTGCAATGTGATTAAGGAATCTGCACTTGCTTCTTCAGCTCTGCCTATGTCAAGGTGACTCCACAGTTGGGCAATATGCGATACAATTTTGCATCCTCTCCTTTGAGCTGTCATGCAACAATGAGGCCCTCGTAGCCACATTCTGGCAGGGACATCTTTGCTCCGTTGCTCTGCTAAGGTCACGCAGTCACTGCCTTTGAACACTCAGGACAGAGGACCCCTGGGGAGGCGGGCCACATAGCAGCCACTATGGCTGCTACGGCGGTAGTTCCACCCCTGCTTTTCTGACAATAGACAGCCAGGGATGTTGATACAAACACAGACATAGATATGGATGTAGCCAAGATAACTTGTCAGAATAGAACAAAAGCTATTGAAAAGAATTTAAAAGTTTTCGATAAAGTTCTTTGACACAGATGTAATATACAGTATGTTAAATGGCAAATCAAAGAGGACCTGTGGCCATTCCTGATATCTGTTTTAGTAAATCCTTGTGTTCTCTGTAATATAATTCAAAACTCATCTTCTCTTGTAACTCTTTGCTCTTCTTGTTATTTCTTCTAAAAATGTATTATGTATGGGTCTTAACAGTTGAGGGTGTGTCTCTGCACAGTCAGACTTTGCCCAATCAGCACTGACAGAGTCAGTATGTACAGGGACTTACCCTTTTGGAATGACAACACCCAGCTGACAGTTTTAGCGATGCATTTCTAGAAGGTAGCACAGAATAACAGCACAACACAAAGTTTAAGTGGGGAAATAGGTTTTGATACACTGGAAATTTTGCAACTTTTCCCACCTTTAAATAATAGAGAGGTTTGTAATTTTTATCATAGGTACACTTCAACTGTGAGAGACAGTATCTAAAAACAAAATCCAGAAAATCACATTGTATTATTGCTAAATAATTAATTAGCATTTTATTGCATGAAATTAGTATTTGATACAATAGAAAAACAGAGTTTAATATTTGGTAGAGAAACCCTTTTTTGCAGTTACAGAGGTCAAATGTTTCTTATAGTTCTTGACCAAGTTTGCACACACTGCAGCAAGGATTTTGGTCCATTCCTCCATACAGATGTTCTCCAGATCTTTCAGGTTTCCGGGCTGCCGCTCGGCTACATTGAGTTTCAGCTCCCTTCAAAGATATTTGATTGAGTCCAGGTCTGGAAACTGGCTAGGCCACTCCAGGACTTTGAAATGCTTCTTGCAGAGCCACTCCTTAGTTGCCCTGTGTGTTCCAGCCATGACCTATCTTCAATGCTCTTACTAAGTGATGGAGGTTGTTGGCCAAAATAAATCGCACGAAACATGGCCCGTCCACCCTCCCTTCAGTACAATGCAGTCTTCCTGTCCTCTATGCAGAAAAGCACCCCCAAAGTATGATGTTTCCACCCCCATACTTCAAGGTTGGGACAGTGTTCTTGGGTTGTATGAGTATCATTCTTCCTCCAAACAAAGCGAGTGGAGTTGATATCAGAAAGTTCTACTTTGATCTCATCTGACCACATGACCTTCTCCCATACCTCCTCTGGATCATCCAGATGATCACTGGCAAACTTCAAACAGGCCTGGACATGTGCTGGCGTGAACAGGGAAACCTTGCGTGTCCTGCAGGATTTTAATCCATGATGGCGTAGTGTGTTACTAATGGTAATCTTGGAGACTGTGGTCCCAGCTCTTTTCAGGTCATTGACCAGATCCTCCCATGTAGTTCTCGGCTGATTCTTGACCTTTTTCAGAATCATCCTTACCCAACAAGGCGAGATCTTGCATGGAGCCCCAGACCGAGGAAGGTTGAGAATCACCTTGTGTTTCTTCCATTTTCTAATAATTGCACCAACAGTTGTTGCCTTCTTTCCTATTGTCCTGTAGTCCATCCCTGCCTTGTGCAGGTCTACAATTTTGTCCCTGATGTCCTTAGACAGCTCTTTGGTCTTCATCGCAGTGGAGAGGTTGGAGTGTGATTCATTGATTATGTGAACAGGTGTCTTTTATACAATTCTTGCTCATTGCTCATTACTTATTTCATGCAATAAAATGCTAGTTAATAATTTAAAAATCATGCAATGGGATTTTCTGGGGGTATTTTTAGATTCTGCCTCTCACAGTTGGAGTGAACCTATGATAAAAATTAGTAAAACAAATAATCCGGATGCTGACACAGTGAAAAATTTAAAAGGAGTTAACTTGCTTGCAGCTTTATTTCATCCGATGTTTAAAAATAAGTACAAAACAACATAGCACGCAGTGAACCACACTGGCGCATTTCAGGAAGTGAATCCCTTAATCATAACGTGAGTATGATAAAAATTACAGACATCTCCATTCTTTGTAGGTGGGAAAATGTGCAAAATTGCCAGTGTATCAAATACTAATTTTCCCTACTGTAAAAGAGAAGATACTCTGGAAAAATAAGATGCTACTTATTTCGTTGGACTGCACTCAGAAAATTTGGGAATTAGCCCCTTTGGATGACTTCAAACTTCAGATCCAAGGCAGAAATCTTGATGCCAGCAGATGTCTTAGGAAATATGTCATGAAAGCTGACACATGTAAATATGTCCTTAGAGGGAACATTAGTCATTAAAGATAGCACTGGAAATTGAACATTCATATTACCTGCCCAACTAGGATTAGAAAAGGATTAAGAGTGAGCTACTTGGGATTAGGATGAACACAGAATGAGTAACAGGTAAAGAAAAATACTTACTCATGAGACTGGGGAAGAGGCAAATGATCGGAGAGCTGGTGATAAAGTACAGGTAAGATAAGATTTAATGGAACAGGTTGTTAGACAGAGAAGTACAAAAACTTCTTACAGATATAGCAAAGTTTGACTCCTTAAAGGGGTCGTATCGCTACAAAGATCATGTCTCAGATTATGGGAACAGTAAAAATAAGCACTTTTGTAATTGATTTGCATTACCTCAGTCACTTGGTTTAGCAGAAATGAGCTTTTCTGTAAATCTGTATTCTGTTTCTGCTGCTGCTGGACGGGACACGCCCCCTGGCCGAATCCCCGCCCTAGTCACTCCCCCTGCACTGTGATTGGCTGGCTGACATTTCATTCAGCCTGTTAGGATACGCCCCCAGACAGGAAATTCCCCGGCCACGCCCCCTGCACTGTGATTGGCTGCCTGCACACTCTGTGTTTTCTCCCTTCTGAGCTGTTAAAATCGATAGTGAAACCAAGGGCTGCTGGCTGTAAACTCTTCCCCCAGCTCTAGGGTGAATGATCTGGGCAATGACTGCCTGTTTAATTCACATATCCCCTCATATAACGCAGTATTATAGAGTCTCATGTCAGTTAACAGGGGGAGATGAGGGGAGGAGGGCAGTGTGCATTGCTTCATATAACTCAGTCTGCTGCCTGGTAACAGAGGGGAAAGGGTGGGCGGCAGTGTACACTCCTCACATGTCTCATCAGTTCAGGCTGTGTGTATAACTGCATATACCCCAGTCATACAGTCTCCTGTCTTGTAACAGAAGGGGAGGAGGGAGGGGGCAGTGTACACTCCTCACATGTCTCATCAGTTCAAGCTGACTGTATAACTGCTTATAGCCAAGCTGAGCCTGAAGCTCTGCAGACAGGTGACAAGCATGCAGGAGGCTGTATAGCTGTACTCTGCAGACACCCTTCTGCTTCCACTGCACAGTCAGAGTGATGATGTCACAGGTCTTCAGTGAGAAGAGACATGCCTCCTGGGAGGAGAGGACATGCCTGCTGAGAGGAGAGACACGCCTGCTGAGAGGAGAGACACGCCTGCTGAGAGGAGAGACTCGCCCCTGGATTTCAAATTCAATCTCAGAGAATTAGCTGAAGAGCCGAACAATTCAAACGATACAACCCCTTTAAGCACCTGAAAAGGCCTTAACGACCAGCTAATTTTGTAGTTTTGCCTCCCTGCATTTCAACAGTCATAACTTTTTTATTTTTTCAGTGACACAGTTGTACGAGGCTTTGTTTTATTGGTGGCGGGGCATAGTTTAAGTTTACATATAAATGACTGTAGGATTTTTATTTACATTTTTTTTGTAGCATAAACATAAAAAAGTGTTTTTCTGCATTTTTTTTTACACCATTCATATTTCACACTGCATAACCTCTTAGATTAATTTTAAAGGTTATTAGGGTCATGTGGATATCTAATTGTGTAGGTTTTTTTGGTTGTGTAATGTATGCACAATAATTTATAAAAATTATATATTTATTTTTATTTTATTATTTATTTGTTCTACACTTTTTATGTTTTTTTCTTTTTTTATCTCATTAAGGGATAACTATTTTACTCTAACTATTAACTATTTTTTTAACACTTAATAATGTATTAGCATACATAGTGTGTTCTGATAGCAGGCTTACTATACAGACAGCCCTGGGGCTTTTCTAGGTCCCTAGAGCTGAATGTATAGATATTCACCAGGCTCCATCAGGTCACCGGGAGTCCAGATGACCCAATGTAGCAGGGGAATCCCCTTTGATAATGCCATTGTCATAGACTGCGAAACACGGCATTAACAGAGACTGCTCTAGGAACAGAGCTGTTAACTACAGCTCTGTTCCTAGCACGGTTGTGGCACTGGAAGCAAAACTCCCCTGTCTGCAGCAATGTCTTTTGGCCACTTTGAGTTCATATGATTTTTTTTTATCACTTTGTATTTCATTTTATGAACAGAAGAATTAAGTCTTTGATTTTCTTTTTACACCGTTCAGTGTGTGGGTAAAATAACATGGCAAATTTCCACTGCGAGAAACAAGGGATGGGCACCCATGGGTTAACTAAAACGGCTTCACTTATGATGATTCACAACGGAACCCCTGTGATTTAAATATTCAGGCGGTGCTCAGCCTTAAAAGAAACAACTTTAGATCCGAGAACAGAAGAAGAGAAGGCGGCTCTCACCAACTTTGCAACCAGGTTTCTTTATTCCAAACACGGCATAGCAGACAGACGGGATGGATGGCTGCACGCCAACACACTTACGATCATTTTACACGTGAACGCGCTTCCTCAAGGTGTACGAGGAAGTGACGACACAGCGTCTTAAATCCCCTACTAAGTCAGCATACATTAAACGTAGTAACATACATTTAAAAACATGTAACAATACAGACATACAATACATTTACGGAGCATTACTAACATAACAACTATATCATAAAAATGACGACAGATCGTTCCTGTCATTTAAACCTAGAACACCCAGGGCTTCAGTGCGCAGAATCCACTGCGCTTCACATTGAAGGAGACTAGTATGACGATCGACTCCATTAGCTGTCGAGAACAACCTCTGCAACCCTGCAAACAAGATTACAGATGTATCATTACCATGCACTTCATTTATATGAGACAAAAATCTTGGAGCTCCCTTTTTTCGTTTTTACCGAGTAAATGTGTTCCCTGATCCTAACAAAAAGTGGCCGGATCGTTTTACCAATGTAAAAAAGACCACAGGTGCACCCCATCACGTACACCATAAAATTTGAACGACGTGTTATTAGCTCATTAACAGTGTAAACTACACTTCCAATTTTTAAAATCCTCCCCGTAACCATTTTAGTACAGAACAAACAGGAACCGCATTTATAATTTCCTTTAGGGGCAAGATTAGTGAGCCAATTGGTATTATCATTCCTCAAGCAACCTTGGACTAACTCATCCCTCAAGTTCCGACATCTCTGAAAAGTTACAATAGGGATCTTCTGTACTTTATCCTGTAGGTCAGCATCTGAAGATAAAATATGCCAATTCCTCCTAACTGAATTTCTAATTACCGGTATGTCAGACATACTACTATATTCGAAAGAAAAAATAGCTCTATCTTCCTTCCTTATATTCCTTCTTCTGAAAAGCAGTTTTTCCCTATCCTGATTGATTGCCTTGGAAAAGGCACTCGAGATAACTTCCTCATTGTAACCTCTCTCCCTTAACCTTTCAGCCAGTTCCAAAGATTGTTCTAAAAAATCACTATAGTCGCTGTTATTCCGCCTAAGTAGCAAAATTTGGCCATATGGTAGGGAATTCTTAACGTGACATGGAAGGAAACTGTTAAAATGCAGTAGAGAATTAGTTGCCGTGGTTTTTCTAAATCCTTTAGTTCTAATGGAATCTTCTACAATAGTAATTTCTACATCTAGGAAGACCACTGACTTCCCTCCAAAATTTGAAGTGAACTCCATATTGACATCATTTTCATTTATATATTTTACAAAATCATCAAACTCAGACTCTGTACCTGTCCAAATGATTAGAATATCGTCTATAAATCTAGACCAGTGCGCAATGTATTTTACAAAAGGATTTTTAACGTTATAAACATAATTTTCCTCCCAATATGCTAGAAAGAGATTCGCGAAAGTCGGAGCTACTGGTGTGCCCATCGCGGTACCTGTCTTTTGGGCATACTAGACATCATTGACTCTAAAAGCATTGTGACTCAACACAAATTCCAAAGCTTCACAAATGAACTCAGTTTGTTGTGCAGCCCTATTGGTCCTACCCAAGAATGACCTGATGGCTTCAAGCCCATCAGCATGTCTAATTTTAGTATAAAGGCTGACAACATCAATTGTCACCAGTCTAAAATCTGGGGACACTGTGAATTCATTTAACGTCTGCAACAATGTTTTGGTGTCTAGCAAAAAAGATGGAACACTGGACAATATAGGTCTCAAGAGCCAATCTACGTATTGGGATAGAGGCTCTGATACAGAGCCCCTCCCCGCAACTATTGGACGGCCAGGTGGCTGAGTGAGTGACTTGTGTACCTTTGGAAAAAAATACCAATATGGCTTAGCTGGTCTATACGGTAACAATCTCTCTGCCAAGCGCTTAGATAGAAACTCAATAGATTTCCCCTTCTGTAACAATGAGCGTAACTTATTCAGATACAGCTGGCTAGGATCACTGTTCAATTTTTCATACGTCCTAACTAGTGTTGAGCGATTGCGTTGATCGATCGATAGTCGATAGTCGGCCGCTATCGATAAGGTTTTTCGATAGTGAGCATCGATTATGAAGCGATGACCATTAAAGTCTAGGGGGAGAGCAACACACCTTCATTATTACAACCCAAACAAGGCTGGAGAAGCTGAAATTAACATCCAAACAGTCAAATGGATACGTGCTACATCTTAGGCAACACACTTGGGTTTATAAAAGTCACAGAAAAAAAAGTCACAGACCATTTACTATCCCTGCCCTGTACCACAGCCTGACCCTTAAACCTGCATCACCCACAAATTAAAAATGGCCAGAAGGCAGTATGATTTTTAACCATCATGTTACTTGAACTGGACATTGAATATCCCTGTCCTGGAACCAGCATGAGCCCCAAACCTGCATGACCCCCACATTTAAAAAGTGCCGGGAAAAAAGGGGTCTTTCAACCACCATTTTAGTTGTACTGGACATTGACTATACCTGTCCTGGGCCACAGCAAAGAGCCCCAAACCTGCATGACCCCACATTTAAAAAGTGCCGAAAAAGGAGTTTTCAACCACCATTTTGTTGAACCTGGACATTGACTATACCTGTCCTGGGCCACAGCAAGGCCCCAAACCTGCATGACCCCCACATTTAAAAAGTGCCCGGAAAAAAGGAGTCTTTCAACCACCATTTTAGTTGAACTGGACATTGGGCTATACCCGTCCTGGGCCACACATGAGCCCCAAACCTGCATGACCCCCACATTTAAAAAGTGCCGGAAAAAGGAGTCTTTCAATCACCATTTTAGTTTCACTGGACATTGACTATACCTGTCTGGGCCACAGCAAAGAGCCCCAAACCTGCATTGACCCGCACATTTAAAAAGTGCCGGGAAAAAAAGGGGTCTTTCAACCACCATTTTTTTGAACTGGGCATTGACTATACCTGTCCTGGGCCACAGCATGAGCCAAACCTGCATGACCCCCACATTTAAAAAGTGCCGGAAAAAGAGTCTTTTACCACCATTTTAGTTCACTGCATTGACTATACCTGTCCTGGGCCACAGCATGAGCCCCAAACCTGCCTGACCCCCATATTTAAAAAGTGCCGGAAAAAGGAGTATTTCAACACCATT
>JAODAL010036563.1:0-41514 GCA_025379985.1 Phyllomedusa bahiana | reverse complement strand
CCAAATCATTTATTAAGGAAAAAACTAAATTAAATGCAGATCAAAGGGGCCATGTTCACACGGTTTAAAAATTGGACTTTTTCATCCAAATTACGCCCTGGCGCAAATTACGGCGGAAACGTCCAAGTCATTACGGTAATCCACAGTTCTCATAGACAAGGGTTTTACGTCTCCCTCCCCTGCTCGGCGAATACGCCGAAGGGGGAGGTAATGACATTGAATTACCACGCTAACGCGCCGCGGGCAAGCAAGTCTATGGGTGGGCGGGGGCCCGGGGCCCCCCCACTCCTCCCCCCGGCCACCGCCGAATTGGGGGGGTAATTCCCCCTGCATTTAAGCCTGAAAACCTACCAAAGGTTAATTTCACATTTAATTGGGGGGTAAGTACACCCCGCAATTACCCGGGGTTCGGGATTTTTGCATCGGTGCGTACCCCATGGGGGAGGGGCCGCAGCCTACCGCCCCAAGACATACTTTAAACTTCCTTACCCTCCCCGGCGTACTTTACGTCAATGTACGACGGGGAGAGAGGCTAATTAACGAAGTTTACCGTAAATGTTTGGGGGCGCCCCAAAATAAGCGTGTAAACATACTCAAAAATTTGCTGAATATTTGAAATAAAACCTTTTCTGGATTTCAACTATCAAGAAACCACCCTGGCCACTTATTCCACAATAATACAAATTAACTTTTTGAACCTCATTTGTAGATTTAGGGGAACCTACAATACCATTAGGGGATAAGAAATAAAAAAATATAACTGATAAAAAGGAAGTTTTGTAAAAATTTTTCCCCAAATGGAAATTTTTTGCCTTTTTTACCAATTTAAAAAAAGATACGTTCATATTATCTTTCTTACTCTTTTTTTTTTCGTCCCCGTTACTTTTAATTCTTTATTGCAGGTTTGTTGGGGCCTAAAACATCCAACCCGGCCCTTTGTGTTAGTTTTTCTCAAATAGGGCTGGTTTAACAACATTTTCAGCCACATTTTAACCTGCACATGCATTTTTTCCAGAAAAAATCTGTTTTCCCGCCACTAATTTTAGCTAAACCCCATGACCTTCCATCCCTCAGCATCACTGTAAAAATGAAAAACAGCGCTGGCAAATTTACTTTTTCAAAAAAGCTCACCCCGTAGACATGCATACCTAAACAACATCACCAAATAATACAAAATACTGGGGAAAAAATACCTACAATTCATTAATACTAAAAAAAAAACCTCCTACAATAGCAAGACCCAAAACTATTACTACTTCAAATAATCAAATAATACTGTCAGATCATGACAAAACGCGACCACCACATGTGCCCTCATTGTACCCGGGATCTGCAGACTAACTACCACAATGCAGTGACCCAATAGGGGGAAAACATTCTGGGGTGCTCTGCGACTTTTAAGTGATCTTTTGTAGTTACTTTTAGTGACTTACAGTGATTCTTTTCTGATCCCACAGTTGTTATATAAAAAAGGGTCCTCCATAGGTAAAAAGGAATATGCCCCCCGGGTAGTATATAGGTAAAAAGCCCCCAATAGGTATATAAAAATGGGTTCCCCAGTAGGGTGAAAATAAAGGCCCCCAAGGTACAGATATAATAATAGGTTCCCCATAGGTATAAAATTCCCCATGGGTTATGGTCCCTCAATATTATAATATATTATTTTGGGAGACGAAAGGTTTTTTCCTGTTTTCTGCCACAGGGAGCAACCAAGTGGTATATAAACACCCCCAAGGGTACCTGCTTTGGGGGGATAAGGGGCCACGATTATTGTCACCACACTAAATGGGTTGGAAAAGGGGAAATTTTTATTTTGGGTTTTACCGTTCTTGGGTTGGGCCTTTTTGGGAGTAACAATGTGGGGGGGCTCTACTCCCCTGGGCCCCGGGCCCGATTTTATTAGGTCCCAGGTTTCCCTTTAAAAAACCCCAAACCTTCAGGTTTACAGGGGTGTGGTTCGCTTTCCCGGAAGTGGGGTGGAGAAGACGAGGGGAGGCCTTTCCCCAAGGCTTGAGGCCGCAGGGGCTGACCCTGAACCAAAAATGGGGGCTGGGAGAACGGACTTTTTGACTGGCATAGGGCCCCAAATCCATTAGAGAGGGAAAACTACATTGTAAAGGGCCAGTTTGGCCGGGGTTTTTTGTTTTCATTTATTTCTGTCCCCAACTGTGTGCGGGTTGCTGAAGGGAAAAAAAACGGTGGAGCCCCAGATTTAAAGGGGTTTTGCCACCTTTGTAATGTTGACTTTGAACCCCCAAAAAAGGGAAATTTAATCACTTTTCAAAATAAAAAGGATTAAAAAAATTTAAAAACCTAGAGCTCCAGCATTTCTCAATCCCCCGGGTTTAAACCTCAATGCTTTCCCTAAAAGACCCAGGAGCTGACAGGCCCCCTTTTGCGTGAAACACATCGATGACGGAAAAAATAAAATTAGTTTTTAAAAGCCCCGGGTAAAGAGTGCAGTCTGAGGCTGTCTTGCGGTTTTGGGAGAATCCATTTCTTGTACTGTTTATTTTTTCCCATTTTAAGTTTTTGAGACCACCCTTGGATTCCCACCCCTCCCTCCCCCCACCCCCCCTCCCCCTTTCAGCTTCATGACCAGCGTGATTTTTTTTCATCCTTTTTCCCGGGCTGACAGGGCTAAAAGTGCGTTTTTGGCAAATCCCCTTTAAAAAACCCAGTGTAAGGGTTCCCATTTTGTTTTGAATTTTCCAAAAAAAGGGGGTTCCCAACCCAAAAACCCGGCCCGGCCAAGACGAATACCCCCCCGGGACGCCCCAAGATGGGGGCTAAAACGTAAGTAAAGCTCACTATATAAATACCCTAAAAAATATAATTATATATTATAATACTCCCGGCCACTTTATGGGTACCCCTGCCCAACAGCTCTTAACCCCTTAATTTTCTAATCACCCAAATTTCACATGGCGGGCAACTCAGTGCTTTTAAAGGAAATTAGACAGGGTAAAGACAATCCCTCCCATTTCAAACCGAGCATCATAGGGGAAAAAGGTAAATTTGATCCCTTTAAAACTGGCATGGTTGTTGGTGCCAAAAGGGCTGGTCTGAGTAATTTAGAAACTGCTATCTCCTGGGATTTTCCCCCAACACAAGCATCTCTGGGTTTTTACAAGAATGGTCCAAAAAAAAAAACACCAGTGAGGGGGCAGCCTGTGGGCGAAATGCCTTTTTGATCCCAAAGGGGTCAAAGGAAAAAGGGGCCCCCTGGTTCAAAGCTGATAAAAAGGGCCCAAACGTGCCCTCAATACCACCCGTTAAAACCCCAAAGGGTTGGGGCAAAAGCATCTCTGAATGCACAAAAGGGCGAACTTTAAACCCAAGGGGCTACAGAAAGCAGAAAAACCACACCGGTGCCACCCTTTCAGCTAAACGGGAAAACTGAGGCTCCAATTTCCCAAGTTTCATCAAAATTGGGGACAGTAGAAGATTAAAAAAACGTTGCCTGGTCTAAATTAGCCCTCGATTTTTTCTGCGGACTTTTCGGATGGGGAAGGGCAAATTTGGCAAAACAACCAAAAATGAAAGCATGGATCCATCCTGCCTTTTACCCAAAGTTTCCCGGCTGGGGGTGGTGGTGTCCCTGGGTGGGGAAAAATTTTCTTGGCACTCTTTTGGGGCCCCCTTGGGAAAAAATTGGGGCAAACGTTGCAACACCTTTTTGGGAAACAAACCACGAAGAAATTTTTTGGGAGTTCCCGAAGGCCCAAAAGGGGGTTTCCCAAACCCGTTACTGCATTGGGGGAAAACCCAAAAAAGTGGGCCCGGGGAGGTATATATTAAAATATATATAATAAATATTTTATATATAATAAAATTAATATACATATCTACAGACTGGGAGACCCTAATATATATATTAAATATATAAAAACATACTCACCTCTTTCCTGTTCCCCCAAAAGATTTTTTCGCCCCTCTTCCCCACGGGTTGCTGGCGTCACATCATGCAGGCAACGTGCTGTGTACTTCAGTGGGCCACAGGCCTGCTTGCAGCTCACTGAGTACTCTGAGGAGCAGAGAGCCATCTCTCTCTCTGCTCCGTGGAAGCCTTCAAATGTATGTGTCCAGAGGATGCACATACAGATGAAGAGACAATTGGCGCTCCGGGGCCATAGCAGTGGTCTGGAACCCGATGACCTGAGGTTTGGAGCACCTAGCGACACCCCTTGTTTTCTGTATACAATTATGGTGGCAGCTATCTTGTCTGAGCTGCTTTAACAGCATTTAGAGAGATCCTTTACAGCAGCTTCATGGACATAAGAGTCTGTGAACATGAAGAGACCCATTGACTTCAATAGGAGAGTTTTCTAGGCATGATCTATGACTTGGGAAGAAGTCACTGCACAGGGAGGGACAGATGGAGATGACTATTATGAATGGTGGATCATTGTGTCATCTGTACACATTTGTGTCACCTTTCAATTAAATCCTGCTAGTACTGTGGAGAATGCTGAAAAGTTTTCTCTACAGGGCAGGAAAGTCAGATTATTATCAGGCCTAGTGGCCAGAGTGAAAAATGCAGGTTTTCAGAATTGTTTAAAAATTATTATTAGTGGTAGGATAAATTTAAAAAAACAAAAAATTCTTTAAAAATGCGTGTAAATTAAAAATGTGAATATATCATTTTATGATGACACATTCTCTTTAAGACTCTTATGATGAGTCAATTAGAGCTGCTTACATAGTTATTTGGAAAAAAAAAATGATATAAGCAGAGTGAACATTTGTGGGGTTTTTGTGCGTTTTCTTCATATGATGTGTTTTTGGTTAATTTTTGGTGCAGATTTTTAATGCACATTTTAGTGCATTTTTCAGCACAGGGAACTTCATTGCACTATATGATGCATCTTTTGATGCAATAAACTTTCGGTGCATGTAAAATGTGCATTTTATGCATTGAAATAAGGGTCAAAAGCAGTTGCGTGAACCCAGCCTTCCTGAAACATATAGATGTAGCAAAGCTTAAAATTATACTGTAACACAGAAAGTTCTATCAAAATTTTTTATCCTCTTCAATGGCCTTTCTTGTGCCCTGAGATTAGGTAACACTGCAGTAAGTTATTTCTTCCAAATAAACATACTAATCCATGTCTGTTCTGCAGTAAACTATATAATGTTAGATTTATTGTAATAATATTATAATGTGAACTTTGGTGGTATCTATGGAGTTGGAGTTGGCAACATGGAGCCATTCAGCTGGCAATTAGTCAGAGGGGCTAGCATAAGAAACCCTGTTGCAGCTGGTGATTGGTAAATGCTAAGCTGTCTCACCATTTGGTGGGCAAGACATAACACTAGTACTGGACTAGGCCATCAGAGGACTAAAAGATCCTTAGGTAGGCACTGCGACCAACACATGTGATGCCCACAGCACTAATGAGGCACAGCAGTAGACAGACAGTAGCCCAGCTAAGCCAGGAAAGCCCATAACCCGAACCACTGCACAGTCCTCTCTGTACTTCCTGACAATGGCAGGACAATGCTGAAGCCTCAAGAGTTAAGTAACCACAGGAATCTACATATGAGGGTTTTTAGCCTTTCCTCTGGCCTCCACCCCAGCCATCCATTAGTCATCTAAACAGCATATCGTTATTGCAGTGAGGGTTCCTATTCTATACATCATACAGACCCTCGTTGTTATTGTGGACATCGGCTTTCATCTTTTCTGTTACTGGGCATTGGGTACTTTTTGCCTGCTCAGGGTTACCAATATTCTAGTGCTCTCAGGGGAACCCTTTCATCTGGGAGAAATGCTCGGAAAGTTTAGAATCTTGCTATGGATATACCTATATATTTTAACCCAGTATTGTAACCACTGCATGAGACTCTAGTGGACTAGGGTGACTCTATTTATACCCTCCTATATCATATAATTAGCATGAGGTATATCTGATTGCTATCTAATGGTGTTGTCTTAGTATGTCTTTGGCATATCTTCATTGTTGGTAATACTATTTATGTGTGGACTAGGAACATACTTGCATTAAACTAGTCCAGTTTCCTGTCAGAGTTGTCCTTGTCGGGGCAGTTATTCAGATTTTGTGGGTAGGCAGTCTTAGTCTTGTCTGGGGTTTTTGAAAGGTTTGAGTAGCTTGTCCCTTTAGTTGTTTTTTAAAGAATGATTAAAAGTTATATTTTAATATCTTTACGGTGACTTTACGATGGTATTTCTCAGCACATAATGTACATGTCACTTCTGTCAGCGCATACGTGCTGAGTAATAGAAAGATATAGGAGGCAGGGAGCTGCCTTGGGTTGAAAGTACATGCTGGCCAGCATATACTTTCAACAAATAAAATATACTTTCAGCAATACACCGTGTGAACATACCCTTAGTTCTTCTGTCTGCAAAATCATATGCTTCAACCTTTCTTGCCAAGCAGCTGTTGGTGTGGCTGTGTGGGTACTGTGGATATTATCTGATGGTCATAATAATTTTACTTAAAAGTCTAAATTTGGTTTCCACATTTCAGTCATGTGCCAATTCCATCTTAAGAGATGGTCTCATTTTAAACAGGTCACTTACAACAAGGTCGACTAGTTCAACTTAGCCTTTATATCCCACAGTGTCCAAGCAATTATAAAACTGGCAATAAACCAATCTCCCTGTGTGTCCTTTTATTGAGCATTAAATGGGCCAAGTTGTTAACTACATAATCAAATCAGCTTGAAACTATAAGAACTAATGAATATAATACAATATTTAAATATAATATTTTTATGTTGAAAGATATTATTGCCATCCAATTAATTAAATCACAGAAGAACCTACTCAAAAACCCACTCTAAAATATAACTTTTAATTCTTATCAATTAAAAACCAATCTCAAATAAATCACAAAGAAAGCAAACAAGTTGGAAAAATGTTTCCATGTTACAAACCCTAAAGAGCAGATGATGATTTAGTGGCCACCACAATATCTCTCAGCTTTATACGGACCAACAGCCAAAGTAACAAGTTGTAACCTATCCTGGCACCTATTGTTGTCCTATCAATACAGGTAGTGACATCGCACCAAAAAGGGCGGCCCCACCTCCAGATGACACTCCCTATTACAGTACTCAAATTCTAACAGCTGATGCCATGGCCACCAAACACATCTTCAAAGATACATTGGGGCTAAAACCAATGCGTATTGAATAACTCTAGTTGACAATGCACCATATCATATGTACAATGATATACACCAGATAATAAAGATTGTCCCTAGAGAAACAAAAGCTCCCATTAAATAATCATATGCAAAGATGATCATAAGCAATTCTTACTGTCCTTTAAGGATGTAATTTCCCGACGCGTTTCTCCCTCCTAAGGTCATGAGGGTTCATCAGGGGATCATGTAGGATGCAGCCCCCAGATATGAGGCACTATTCCAACTGGTCAGGTAGCACTGATATGTCCCATCTATTTAGTCTTGATGAACCATAATATTGCTTCTATTTTTAACGTCTACTAACTTCTGTAATCATTAGGTGTGACCAAAAACATACTTTTCTACTGGGAAAGACTCTCTTCAACTTCATATTAATGTAAATGAATAAATCACCATAAAATAATATAACAACCTGCCACAAAAATCATTTAGGATTAGTTAAAGGGGTCCTCCCCCCAAAAAAAATGCTGTTCTTTTTTCCAAAAACAGTGCTCCACCAGCTAATGGCTTGTGTCTGGTATGGCTGCTTGGCTCCACTTAAGTGAATAAGGCTGAGCTGCAAAACTACACACAACTTTTGGATTGGTGTGGTGCTGTTTGATTGTATTCAGAACTCCTTTAGAACAAAATTGGGAGTATAACGCAAGCCTTTAAAATGCCCCACTTTACAGAATAATGCCCCACCCCTTTCGTTCGACACAACAGCGGCATTACTGAGTTTATAAAGATGTATATTTGCAAAGTAATGTATTGTATGTACAGAAATCCATACAAATAGCTGTAAGACAATGTTCTATGGATGATACCTCTATATAATGGTCGTATAGTGACCCCATAGTATCGTTATGCAAGGAGCAAATATCACCGTACTGTTACTGACAAAACCAGAACTTATACTCTCAATGATACCACTATACAAAGATCAAATAATACCACCACACCATGACCACATATCACCACCACATAGAGACTGAATAATACCTCCAGGCAAGTACCACATATCAACACCAAATAGTGACTGAATAATACCACAAGATTATGACCACATATTACCACCACATAGTGACTGAAAAATACTGCCATACTGATCCTGAATATAAACCATTACACTACTACCACTGTTACTGCCATACAGTGACCATGTAGTGGAAAAACCAGTGTACATAGGTGCTGCAGACACATAAGTGATTACAGTACAGTTACATTTAGTGACTCACAGGTGACATTTTATATGACAGGAGTTATTCACTTTCTCCATTCGCTCCAAAATGGCATTATGACTTCTCCGGGTCACGCCTTGTCCTTGCGCAATTAACCATACAAATATCTTACACTCCTCACTTTTCCAGCACCTCCCAAGCTGTTCCCTTCTCTGTACAAACTCCATATGGGGTGATAAGAGGAGTAGTGTCGTTATGGGGCGATAGGCGGTTGTAAGGGGGTTAGGTTGTTTTTTGTGTTGGCACTAGGACGCAGGGGTGAGAGTGGAAGTACAGCCACAGCTGACGGGCACAGTCTCCTGGGGGAAGTCAGAGGAACAACCCCTCAGAGATTGTTGTGTGACTGTGGCCTGTACTCCATTCCTTGCATCCTCAGATAATCAGTCACAGCCATGACCTTCAGCGGAGCAGCGGATGGAGTTTAATACTATTGAATTCATTAGACTACGTCGGACCAGCTCTGTATCTATTTCTAAACTAAAATAGTCAAAGAGGGTTGGTTTCAGGGAGACTTTATTTAAATATTTTTTTTTATTTTGTTTCTGTTTTTTTTACCATTTTATTCAAGTTTCAATAACAAAGGATAACAAAGGATCTGACAGACGCCTTCCTATTACTAGCGCTGGGACTTGGTGTCAGCCAGCAGTATTTTTCGTTACCACAAGGCTGACACTAACCCCATATCACTATTACCACAGGACCTAATGCACCACGGGTAAGGATAAGAGCTGGATAGCCATCAGAAGTAGAACCTCTAATGTGAGGGTCCGCTTCTGGGGTGGTTGTAGTCTGGTGTTTTTAGCGTAGGAAAGGCAATGATCATAGACCTCCCATCTTAATAATATCAGCATGCAGCTGCTGATTTTGCCTTGGCTGGTTAAAAATGGGTGGACCACACATCATTTTGTTTTTATCCTTTACTAAAAAATCTAAGAAGAACAAATTATTTAAAAAAAAAATGTATGTGGGGTTTCCCCATTTCCCATAACCAACCTAGGTAAAACCAATATCTGCAACCTGATATTATCAGACTGGGAAGGTCCATCGGTACTGGCCACTTTCCATTGTTAATATACCAGCCCGCAGCCGCACCAGAAGTAGACCATCACAATAACTTCATTCTTTAACTGAACTAATGATTGTGGTTAGCATTTTTCAGTTTGTAGAGTTTGAATAAAATATACAAAAAAAACTATTTACCATAGGTAGAATCCCAGTATGTAGTTTTTGTATTTCTAGTATACCAATTTCCAAATTTACCTTTTGAAATCTTGCCTTTTTAAATCTTTTTTGTGCATGACCAAAGTACCCAAGCTAGACTTTAAAAAGTTTGTTCAAAGGTTTCATCCAAAGTTACTATGACGACAAAAAAAAAAAAAAAAATGAAAAGAAATGCTAACTACTTTTTTTGTAGTTCATTTGAAACTAGAAAATTCTCAGGGATAAACCACTGGCATTATTTGAATGAAACTAATGTACAATGCTCCCAGTTAAAGCTGCCAACTTAGAAACTGAGACAAAACTAGTGTTGTGGTGACAGTGGCATTAGAAATGCATTGAAATGCTACATAATGTACTGTCATTGAAGGAATCGGTCTAGCTCTATCAAGAGCCATGTGTCATGAGGGGGCAGAGCACTCTATTCAGCAGCTGCCTTTAAAAGGGTTTGTGTTTTCAAGGTATCCATAGTAATGAATAATTTGTCTATAGACAAATATTCTGCCATACAGGATTAACATTACAATATTACATAGGTAAAACATATAATGTAATGGAAGTAGAATTGATGTTCTGAAATTGAGAAATCACCTGTAAGAAAGCATGTGACCTATATTTACCTGGAATAAAAATGCACACAAACCAGCTCTTTTTTTCCTCCTATTTATGCTGTACCCTGGCTAATGTGTTCCATAAAAATGCAGTAAAAATATACTTAAATGTTCTTAATACCATATATACTTTAGTATAAGCCGAAGCACATACTTTTGCCACAAAAAACTGGAAAACTTATTGACTCGAGTATAGAGTGGAAAATGCAGCGGCTACTGGTAAATTTCAAAAATAAAAATGGATACCAATAAAATTACATCGGCAGTTATAGGGTATAGGCAAGTATAGACAGGTATATGTACCCCATAGGCCAGTATACTGTATGTCCCCCATAGCCGGTATAGGCAGGTATATGTCCCCCATAGGCAGGTATAGGCAGTTATAGGCAAGTGTATGTCCCCTCATAGGCAGGTATAGGCAAGTATATGTCATCCACATAGACAAGTATAGGCAGGTATATTTCCCCCATAGCAAGTGTAGGCAGATATAGGCAGTTATAGGCAGGTATATGTCCCCCTCATGGGCAGTTATAGGCAGGTATATATGCCCCCATAGGCAGTTATAGGCAGGTACATATCCCCCCATAGGCAGGTATAGGCAGGTATAAGTCCCTCCATAGGCAGTAATAGCAGGTATATGTCCCCTCATAGGCAGGTAGAGGCAGGGTTTGTTAAAAAATAAAAAAATACAAGTACTTACCCTCTCTCCCTTAGAACCATCCTTGTTTGTAGACCATTATGGTGCACCACACACAGCTGTATAACTTTCACCCTTTGGAAGCCTTATGTATTAGCAATTGTAATACTTGCAATCACCACCCTCATGCATAGTAGGTATATGAGTGGTTATTTACCAGTATTTTTACATTTGTGCAGTCTCGCCTGTATGGTATTTTGGCTTTGCTGCTTACTGGTGTGAACTGATACTTATAAAATGTGCAGGTTTTTTTACTAGGCAGCTGCCCCCCTAGTGGACGTGTGTGGGAGCAGCTGTTCATTAGTGAGTTGCACCTATTAAATTTCTCCTAAGTAGTAATGGAGTTTATATTGCCTTCTACTGGGAATGCAGACAGAATTAATACTTATAATCACCTCAAATGTGTGAGTATTCAGAACAATAGGACTCCTGTTATATGGCATTGCTCCATGCATGGACCGTGTACAGTGCCACATGAGTTGTTGTATAAATCTATAAGAAGAAAGTGAATGTGCCTCCTATAAAATCAGAGATGCACAGTCTATGCTTATAGCAGGCTATGGCTGCCATGCTTGTGAGAAAAAAAAAATACACCCTTTTTTCCACAGAGCCACAGCCAGCTTCAGACTCGCTCTTCCAGGTCAGGCAATAAGTGCGTCTACAGCAGTGATTGACATATCAGCTCTACGATTCCTAGTTAAGCCTATTACAGTGATGAGTGCAGGAGGTTTATAATCTGTAGTACACAAAGCTACAGATTAGTAAGGGTTAAATCTTGCCATTGACTTAGATAAACAATTTTCTGTGCTAGAGATAAAACTCTAGCAGGGAGTGACTTATCATGATAGACTGCAGCTTTCTGCAATGAGAGAGAAGAGACAGCAGAGAGAGATACTTGTGTACACTAGCAATAGATAAAATCTTCTTTATTTCCTGAACAAAGAAAAATCAAAACAGCAGTGTATTTAATAATAGTCTTTATTCACAATTCCCTACATGTTAAAAGCTAATCACTGTGGTAAGAAAACCCTTTTAAATTAAATAAAATGATTCTTGAGATCGATCAATTGGAATGGTCTACATGTTACAATGTGTGGATTCTGCAGTCTGTGTAGATCGGGATCAAATCTCCCATTTTTTAATCTTTCAATCAAAAAAAGGGGGAAAAAATAGTACTGTAAGTGTTTACTGTGTTATAGTAACAGATGTGTATTACAGATTATAATTTCATATATTCATGTAGCCCCCTTGAGAAAAAGAACTTAAAGGGATGTTCTAGAAGTTAAGAATGCTCATTGGTTCGTTGAGTCATGATAAAGAATAGCAGTTAAGACTCCTACTTACCTTGTGGATGCTCTGTTCATTTATCCAGGAAGTAAGCAGTGAACATTCATCATTCACGTGACCGGTGCAGCCAATCAGAGGCCACGACGTCCAATCAGCGGAGGTGAACTGGATGGCCACAGGGACTGAACGGGAGCATCTGGGGATAAGTATGTGTCTCATCTCCTATTCTTTATCATGTCCTGAAAGACCAACAAGCATTATTAAGGGTGTCTTCACATGGCAAAAACAAAATAGTGGTCGGATTTTCCAACTGGTATTTTGTCTTTTTTTGGCGAATAGGGGGACGGCTTTTGTCCGCGGTTTGCGAATTCAAGCCCTCCCCCTTCTCACCCACATGTTCATGTTCTGTCCGAAAACTGGACGGAAGAATGAACCTGTTCTATGTTTTTAGGAATGCCGGCGGTGTCAAGAACTGCCCGTTGGAAAATCCATGCAGTGTGCACTGCTGCACGGATTTTCTGTTTAAATCAATATAAAAGGTTGACAGTCGGTTTACAGATGTTTTTCAAATCTGAAAAAGAAATGACGAAAAGCCTTGCCATGGGGCCAAGCCCCCACTCTCGGAACACCCAATTAATCTTAAACTATTGATTCACTGCTTCATACAGTATCTCACAAAATTGAGCACATCCCTCACTTTTTTGTAAATATTGTATTATATCTTTTCATGGGATAGCACTGAAGATATGAAACTTTGATACAATCTAAAGTAGTCAGTATACACTTTGTATAACAGTGTACATTTGGTGTGCCCTCAAAATAACTCAACACACATCTATCAATGTCTAAACCACTGGCAACAAAAGTGATTATACCCCTAAGTGAAAATGGACAAATTGTGCCCCTCAGATGTTCAATGGGGTTTAAGTCTGGAGACATAATTCGCCAGTCCAGCACCTTTACCCTTATTTTCTTTAGCAGGGCAGTGGTCATCTTGGAGGTGTTTTTGGGGTCATTATCATGTTGGAATACTGCCCTGCAACCCAGAAGGGAGGGAATCATGCTCTGCTACAATATGTAAGAGAACATATTGACATTAATAGTTCCTTTAAGGAAGTATAGCTCCCCACAGCCGGCAGCACTCATGTAGCCCCAAACCATAACATTCCCACCACCATGCTCAACTGTAGGCAAGACACACTTGTCTTTGTACTCCTCAGCTGGTTCCTGCCACACATGCTTGACACCATCAGGACCAATAAGTTTATCATGGTCTCATCAGACCACAGGACATGGTTCTAGTAATCCATATCCTTAGTCTGCTTGTCTTCAGGAAACTGTTTGCAGGCTTTCTTGTGCATCATCTTTAGAAAAGGCTTCCTTCTGGAATGACAACCATGCAGATCAATTTGATGCAGTGTGTGGCATGTGGTCTGATCACTGATAGGCTGACAAAACCAAACCTGCTATATACGGACATAACATCTAACTTTAAAAGTAGGTCAGTCATGTTCCTAATGTTTGAAGGTAGTGATGGTACCAAGAAGTATAGATGTTTATCAATATATAGTACATTTTGGGTAAGGTTATTAGACCCGAAACAATTCACCAACATTTGTGTGGTGATAGTGCTTTATGGACTTTGGGTAGTCCATAGAATTTTGATATTTGTGGTTTTAATGGCAGCTGGTTAGACAGAGCTTTCTTAACGATCATTTTGTGTTCTTTTGTGAACTCAGTAGTGGGGTCTGATTGTGGAATACCACAGCCTAATTTATCTTGCAAAATGGACGTGCACATAGTTTTGTAATCATTATGGTTTAATACCACAATATTTCTGCCTTTATCGGCTGATTAGATTAACAAATAATTATCTTGTTCAAGATTTTTTAGTGCTTGGTACTCAGCCTTTGTTAGATTGTAGTTTTGGGGGTCCGATGACTCCGCCAAGTGAATTTTTTCAATAGCTACATACTATTTTAACAAAACTATCAAAGTTATCATTGTAAACTGGTTGTATTTTTGTACTCTTGGGGTGGCAAGAAGAAAATGGACCTTTCAAACGGTCCCTTTTGTTCTTGTCAAGAAGGTCCGAATGGAATCTAACATCGGGACGATTACTAGGGATAATCCCTTGTGTAACACACTGTCTGCTCTGTAATTTGAAGAATTTCCTTCAATTTAACTTCCTTGCAAAGAAGTGAATGTCTTTGACCCAAATAAAGATGTAAAAGGGGATATTTTGGTATGAATGAAAGTCCTTTATTTAGGACCCAAGTCTTTCCCCCCATTTGGACTCTGAAAGATTTATTATTTGAGATGATACTGCTATCTGAATGTTACAAACCCCTATTACATCTATCTGGTTAATAGTGTCTTCTCTAAAAAAGAAGACAACACAGGCTAGGTGGTTGCACTTGAAGATGTAGCTGAGTTTTTGGATGCTTATGATACCAAAGAAGAAGAAGTTGCAGAGGAAGATATTTACCCTATGGGATTCATAGTGACCGGCTTGTCTTTTTCCTGGTCTCTTTATATTTCTCCCTATCTGTCATCCCAGTTGTGTTTGGGTTTGATAGCGGGTATGGTATGGAGATATATTGGTGTCTTTGTTATTTAAATATCCTTATCTGAAAGATCTGTTTTGGATGAGGAGGGTTTAGTGTCATTAACTCTGGTTGAGAATCTGTTAGAATTTATATTTTGGTAAATTCTATTATCACGGAACTCTGTAATATTCCTTAAAAATTGATGATGTTTCTTTCTTTTCTTACTTTACAAAATAAGGTTTTTTTTTCATTGAATGAGGATCCCCTTTAAATTTTAATGCAACTTCAACAGTTTCTTCTAAAGATTTTTAAAGGATTTTTTTTTTTACCTCTTATATGAAAATATTCATGAAACATAGGGATGAGTAAATTGCCTTCTGTTCCAACCATCTCATTGAATCTGGATTACATAATTGAGGAGCAGGAACTATGGGTATTCTGAGTCCTTTTGGGACTTTATTGTTTTTGGTATTTTTGTTGGATTTCAGTTCCCACCAAGATTTTATGTAGAATTTGTATTTGCTACCTAGATCCTTAAGCGACACTTCCCCTCTGTGAGTACATGAGTACTCTTTATTCGAAAAACACCCTCTGCTGCTGTAAGCCATCTTTTTGAGTAAATAGTATGTGATAAAAATTGTGCTATAGCAAGCAAACTGGATCGGTGGGTTTAAAAGGATCACAAAAAATGATCCCTATAATGTGTATAAAACACAAGAAGAAATCAATAAAAAGGAGTCAACATGTGGATATATTGCCTGGTAATGTCACAGGGGTCTTAGGCGGCTAGAGGTCCTTGGAGTTAGTGGTAAAAATGGTGGAGGTCATTACGGTTATGGCCCCCAAATTTTATGGTGTGCATTCTTCGTTGGTCTGGGGTAGGTGGGGCACTTTCAGGTTGGGGTCCCTGAGAGCCAGTAAAAATTTCAATCATCAGTGATGGCTTGTGGTGTCATCATCATATGGTAATGGCTGGGGGGTAAAGTAAATATACTTTTCAGTTCATTAGATAGTTTCATAGTTTCATAGTTTGTAAGGCCGAAAAAAGACGAGACGTCCATCCAGTTCAGCATGTTGTGCTAAGGTGTTGATCCAGAGGAAGGCAAAAAACCCCAATGAGGTAGAAGCCAATTATCCTCCTGTTAGGAAAAAATTCCTTCCCGACTCCAATCTGGCAATCGGAAAAATCCCTGGATCAATGACCCCACTCCAGAATCCTAACCTAAAACCCTATTATATTATTACGCTCCAGAAATGCATCCAAACCCTTTTTGAACTCTGTCAGTGAATTCACCATGACAATTTCCTCTGGCAGAGAATTCCAGTTTTGGGCACCAGCGCACAGGAAAGACATTGTAGAGCTTGAACAGGTACAAAGGTGGGCAACAAAAATAATAAAAGGACTGGGTGGACTACAATACCCAGGAAGATTAGCAAGATTGGGGTTAAATTTAAGTTTAGAGAAAAGACAGCTTCGGGGGGACATAAATAAATATGTTTAAATACATCACAGGTCAAAATAGAAATCTCTCCCAAGGGTTTATTTATACCAGGGCTGTATCTAGAACAAAGGGGGTATCCTCTATGTCTTGAAGGGAACGAAAGTTTCTACATAAACATAGAAAGGGATTCTTTACTGTAAGAGCAGTGAGACTATGGAATTCTCTGCCAGAGGGACTTTCATGGTGAATTCAATAACCGAGTTCAAAAAGGGTTTGGATGCATTTCTGGAGCGTAATAATATAACAAGTTATGTGACTAGGGTTCAGGAGATGGGGTCATGATCCAGGGATTTTTTCTGAATTGCCAGATTGGAGTCGGAAGGAATTTTTTCCCAAAATGAGGACAAAATTGGTTCTACCTCATTGGGGGTTTTTGCCTTCCTCTGGTAAACAAAACTTAGACAACAGGCTGAACTAGATGGACGACTTGTCTTTTTTAGCCTTACAAATTAAACTATGAAAACTATGATCTCAGTGTTGCCACTTGCTCATTTAGATCCAGGAAACCGGGCTTCTAAATGTGCATGTGCACACATCTTGACAGCAGTATGCCCCCCCTCGAACTGTTGCCAAGGATGGCATACATTGCAAAAGGTTGTGCACCGGACAGTATTGTCAAACATGGAACTCATGGGGATCTTACCAAAAAATATAAAATTAATATAATAAAAAGCAGTACAATACTGTCCCCTCTAAACTCACCAAATCTAAAGTCTCACAATCTTAAGTTTTCCAACACTTAAAAAGAAAAAACATTATAAGGAAAACACATTCGCAGACTCGTTCACTCGCTCAAAATGCTCAGTTTTAAACCTTTCCCACACTGCTGTTTGGCTGTGCTGCAACCTCTCTTTCAGGAGCAAAAGATCTTTATAGCTCCAATGCCCTCAGCCCTATTTGTTATGGTTGATGTTTTTGGATGATTGTAGTGGTTGTGTTTGGTAATTTAGAAAAAGATTATTTATATGTTTGTAATTTGTTTAATAAAATGGCTGCCAAATTATCAACTGCTTTGAGTCTCTGTCTTTATTATGTGGGGAGGTGGAAAAAAAGGAGGAAGTTTGAATAGAAAGGGTTGTGGATTAAAAATAGGCATGGATAAAATTACCAGGCCTCAAATTTCACATATAAATGAAAAGAAGCCAATTGACCGAGTTTCTTTTAGGCAGTCTGGTGTTCAAAATGTCTGCTGGCAGAAATAAAAGAAGTTTTCCCATGAAGGAACATCTGGTAACAGGTCGTCTCATAGGTAGCTATGAACCAACCATGTTACAGATTGAGAGGGCCAGCTCTTGTGGCGGTCCTCCCTGTTAATTTCTGTGGGAGTGCAGAATATCATCGAGCACTCACTTGGCTATGTTTGAAACTCCTATAGAAGGGAGTGGGAAAGAAGGCTGCAAGCGCTGGCCCCCTCATTCTGTAACATGTTAATTTCATAGCTACCTATGAGTTGACCTGTTGTTGGATGTCCCTTCATGGGAACATCCCTTTAAAAGGGCTTTTCCACTTCTTTTAAAAATGTCCCTGTCAATCATTTGTCCTAATAATCATATGTTGGAGTCAGTGGTGCACATGATCATGAAAACCAGTGACTGATTGTGGTGTTACATGAGCCATTAATGTGATGTTGGTGGGATATACAAACGGAGGAGAGAAGAGTACAGGCTATTTTTTTTTATTTTAGCACAGTCATGGTGATTAAAGAAGTTCTTAAACGTCTTAAATAAAAACTTTTAAGAGTCCAAAATATGTCTAACAAGGTAATGTGTCTGGATATAAAGTAAGTAACAAGTAAGACAATTTTTATATTTTTGAGCAGCTAGATTTTTTTGCCAAATGCTGCAATCTCAGCTAAGTTTTTTTTATATTTTGAACTCTTGAGAAATAGTTATTAAATGAGAGAGATGGCAGATGTTTGCCAGCCCAAAGAGAATAACAAGCTCAGACTTGGAATGGTGAAAATGCCAGAAGAATATAAACATAACATGGGTATTGCATTAATTAAAGAAGGCCAAGGATCAGAGTAAGATCTAAAGGAATAAATCAGGTAAGGGAGGGGAAGGCTTGTCTAGCCAAGAAAGTCATATTCCTTAGCCTTTAATTAATTCTCATTAGGTTTCTAGCGATGGTTACAATAACCCAGCCGGCAGCCACAAATTTGTGTTAGGTTTAAGTATAGTGAAAGAAACACCATGCTTTCAAACCTCCACAGGCAAAGATGCTAATTAGTCTTCATGTCTACAACCAACTGTAGAGTTGTGATTAAACATTTTTTTTATTTCAGTAGGGGCATTTTTGGGGATGAAAGCTTTTTCACCATCTATATGTCTATGTTTCAAAGCGTATGTGGGGTAGTTCAAGTGGGGTACATGCTAATGCTGATTCCTATATGAAGGGCTCTTGGTACATAGTTTCTTACACTAACAAGCATCTAGTATTTTATAGTCAAGCACTGTACCAGTGCTACCCACAGATGTCACGGATGTTATTGCTGTCACAGATGGTACAGAAGTCACAGATGTCACTAATGTTCTACTGCTGTACCAGGAGTCCTCTGAACTTAGCTGTCTCTCTGACTTATTCTCACTTGACAAAGACCAATTTTTGGTTGAAACGTTACATGTTATTTTGGTGTTATAGAGGAATAAATTTTTTTATACTTTTTGAAACTCGCTGGATGCTGTCTTCTTAAACATTTTTTTGTTTGGTTATTCTTGGCTCCATGGATTCGGGGGCTGAAGGCTTTGCATCCTTAAGCAGTTGATTTGGCTGTGCTGCTGGAGACTATATACCCTGGTATGACTTATTCTCACTGCCACTGTTGGGAATCACACAGCTCACATCCTCCATGGCCCAACCAGTAATCTCAAGCATCTCTGCAGCCATGGTTCTTCATATTCCCTGTTTGCCCAGCCAGTCACCAGAGTTTCCTGAGAACTCCTTTGTGCTAAGTGATAAGATGACATTGGACAGAAGTTTGGCTGCACTAAGAGTGATGAGAGACTGGGGGTGTTTGGAAATGATACGTCAACTCTTAGGCTATGTTCACACGGCTGACTTGGGGACGGATTTCAGTCCATATTGCGCGCCGTACTGCGCAAAATACGGCTGAAATCCGTCCCTGTCATTAAGGTAATTCACAGTTCTCATAGAGAACTATGGATTCCGTCTACTCTCCCCGCTCGCACAATACGGCGAGCGGGGAGAAAGTGACATGCACATTATCCCAGCAGGATACGCGCCGTGGATAATGAAAGTCTATGGGGCCGGCGGGCTGACGGACCCCCCACCCCGCCCCTGTACACATGCCGTAATTGCGGGCGAAATCCGTCCCACAATTACGGCGTCAATCAGCTGTGTGAACATAGCCTTAAAAGCCATTCCAAAAAAACTTGTAGAGTTAACGTTGTTTTTTTTTTTTTCTTTTTTCAGTGTTTACCAAAATTTGATTTAGGCTAATCCAAACTGAATTATTTGGATTTGACATTGACCCAAATCTAAAGCATAGTATTCCTGATTTAGGATTAAAAAAAAAGAAATCAAAACAATAAAATTTTTAAAAGGACAAAAATGTCAAAAAGAGGCCCGGGCCACGCCAGTTTTAAATTTGCTTTAAAAAATAGTGTATAGTGTGCCAATGAATGAACCTTCAAAAATCTGCGGTTGGTATAATTAAATTAGCCCAAATCTGGGCCACATACAAAATGAAGACCATAGGAATCTTTTTTGCATTTTTGGATTGTCTTAACTTTAGCGCTTTCAAATTGTCATGCCGGGGCGTAAAAAGGGCACCTTTTTAAATATATTACATTTTCATTTATATAAAAAAAAGGGCACCCAAAAATAGGCCCCAAAATAGCCCAAAAAAATGGGCCCCTTTGTCCCCCAAAAGAAATTCAAAAGCAAAAAAGGGTTTAAAATTTAAAAAACGCCTTTTCCCAAAAAGACATGTAGAAAAAACTTCGGGTTTTTTGGGAAAAAATTTTTTGGGTTTTAAAAAACGTGAATGTACAACAACACAAAAGGAAAAACAAAACCAACGGGAGGGAACCCTTTGGGGAACGGGGGAAAAAAAAAACCGGGAGCCAAAACCCAAAGGGAAATAAAACAGAAATAGACAAACCAAAACAAAACAGAAGCCCGGGAAGGGCCAGAGAAAAACAGGGGGAAAAAACATGTCCAGGAAAATCCCCGGGAAACCACGGAAAAACCAGAGGAAAAAAAGCCCCCCCCTTCAGAAAAGGGGTTGCCCCGGGAAATTTAAACCCCATAAAACCCTGGGCGAGGGCGGGAAGGAAACAAAAACCCCTTTATAGGGCAAACACTTTTATGGACAGTATGCTGAAAAAGGAAAAAAAATTGACTCCAATCCCCCGGTTAAATCATAATAGTATCCCCCTTTCATAAAGGGTCCTCCAGACCCACAAAGGGTATAGTAGAAAAAAACGGAGGGGGGAGGGTGGCCCTGGTGACTGAAAGGCGACTGGCATTTGGAGCCCGGGACAGGAAATATGGAAAAGGGCACGGGAAATTCATGGGCAAAAAAGGCAGTGGACGGGTTTCGTTGAAAACCCATGGCAGGGGGGCCCCAAGGATCGTGGGGCAGAAAAGGTACGGGAAAAGGATCTTTAGCAGATGTGGCAGCGGGCTTGTCTAAAAAATTTTTTCACACCTGGGGACCCATGCATACCCCAAAACCAAAGGCCCCAGGTCGGCATCTCCAAGGTCCCCAGGGTTTTGCTTTTTCTTTTTTTCCTCAAAAAAGGCCACTGTCCCCCCAACTCTAAAAACCGGGCCCCCCATTCTTATCCCTCCCCTCACCCTTGGGTCTTAATGATCTGTGAGTCCCCTTTGGGTTTGTCCATCCTTCGTTTGAAAGAAAAGCATAAAACCCTTTGCATACACACCTGGTTTTAAAAGTTTTATTTTAAAATTTTTCAAAAAAATTTTTTTGTGACTTTCTTAAATTTCCCAAAATTTAAATTAACCAACTATTTTTATACCGGTTTCTTGAAGCCCCTTCCTGTTATAAAAATTTGGGCCCTGATTTTAATATTCCTGTACCCAAAAAATATCCCTAAACTCACTACATTTTATGCTTTGTATTTGCATATTTCCATTACTCCCTTTAAACTCATTGTGTAATTTTTTTAACACGTTCATGTCTATGAATAAACAGGTCCGTGGACAAAACATGGACAGGCCCACTGTCCTGTGGATCCATTATTTATGGCCTGACATTATGCCCAGGTTTTGTTGAAAAAAGGGGAATTTTTATTGAAAAACGTAAATGTACAACAAACCAAAAAAACCCCTTGTAACCCAACAAGATTTGGAACCTTTGGGAACGGGGGTGAAAAAAAAAAACCAGGAGTCCAGAAAGCCAACAAATAAAATAGAAATAACAAAAACAAACAAAACAAAAGCCCCGTGGCCAAAAGAAAACAGGAAACTAAAGCAAAAACCCCGGGAAAAGGGAATGACATGCCCGGGAAAATTCTCGGGCACCAAAGGCGAAACCAGAGGGGATAAATACTCGCCTGAGCCAAAATTTTGCCCGGGAAATTTTAACCATGAAGGTTTAAAAAACAAATGAGGACGGAAAGGGAAACAAAAAACCCTTAAAGGGCCATATACCTATTAGTGACAGTATACTGAACAGCCCCCAAGTGTCAACGGAATAAAGTGAGTCCAATCCCGGGTGGGAAATGAAAAACTAATAATATACTTTAAAAGTCTGAGGGGGGGGATCCAAAAACCTTAAACTTTGATTTTAAAAACTGATTCTATAATTAAGGTGCCGAGTCTTAATTTCCCCTGGGGGATGTTACACATGCAAAAAACACTTTCTGAATCACCAAAGGGAACTGCAGGAACAACTTCCCAAATAAACCCCAATTAGTTAAAAGATAAGAGAACAAACAAAGAACGCTTTCTTTTGTTTAGTCATAAAACAGATATAGTTTACCTTTTTTTGCTCTCCTTGAATTGTTGTGCTTAAAAACAAGGCATAATTCTCATGTAGGCTTCTTAAATTGCACAGTAGAGGGCTCAGCCGCTATTTGCTGCAATCTTACTTCACTTTGGGGTGGGGGAAATATTCAACGGGGTTTTTCTTTCCAATCCTGTAGGCCCCTTTTGTTGTGGCCAGGGGGGGTAACTCTGGGGGAGCAAATTCAGGCTCCGGGGCCCCTCCCAGGGGGGCCCACGCCCGGGCCTCTACTCGGGCCGCACCCCGGGGAATCCGTTACTGGGCCCCCCCGGCATGAACTTAAAAAGTTCCTGCGGGGGCAGGGGGCTAAGGGCCCTCCGGCCCACGTTTAGAGGCAGCGCTACAGGGGGGGTGCAAGGGGGCGCGTGCGCTCTGTACTTCCCCGCCGGCGCTCTTGTCACGTGGGGGGGCGCGGTGACGTAATTACCCGCGCCCCCCGCCTTTGGAGCGCGGGGCAGGGAAAGTAGCAAACCATACACCCCCAAAGCCTGCCTGACACCCCCACCCTCCTAACACCCCCCCCCCCTGCCTAAAAACCCCCTAAACCGCCTATACAGCCTCTAGCCTGCCGATACACCCCCCAAGCCTGCCTATACACCCCCTAGCCTCCTAAACACCCCTAAGCCTGCCTATACACCCCCCCAAGCCTGCCCATACATCCCAGCTTGCCCTTTCCCCCCTAAACTTGCCTTAAACCCCCCAACCTGCCTATAACCCCCTAAGCCTGCCCCATACACTCCCCAAGCCGTTTTACACCCCACCTGCCTAACACCCCAAACCCGCCCCTACACCCCCTTACCCCTATACAGCCCCTAAGCCCCGCCTTATCCCCCTAAACCTGCCCATACACCCCCAAGCCTGCCTGTATACCCCCAAGCCTCCTAACACCCCCTTAGCCTGCCTTTAAACACCCCACCTCCTATACCCACCCCCCTGGTTTTCAAACCCCCAGCCTGCCCCGTACACCCCCAAACCTCATATACAGCCCCAAGCCCGCCTGTAACCCCAACCCCCTATTAAAAACCCCCCAAGCCGCCTGTAACCCCAAAACCCCCTATACACCCCCCAACCTTTTAACACCCCCCACCTCCTTTTCACCCCCCAAGCGCCTTTTAAAAATCCCCCCCTCCTATACACCCCCCCAAGCCTGACTATACACCCCCTAGCCCGCCTATACAACCCCCCCAAGCCCCGCCTTTACACCCCTAGCCTGCCTTACACCCCCCAAGCCTCCTATACACCCCCTAGCCGCTAACACCCCCCCACCTGCCTATACACGCCAGCCCCCAAAACACCCCCTAAGCCCCGCCCATACCCCCCCAAAAACCTGCCTATACACCCCCCCCAGCCTCAAAACACCCCCCCAAGCCTGCCTATACACCCCCAAGCCGCCCGTACCCCCTAGCCCGTATACAGCCCTAGCCGCCCGTAAAACCTATCCTCCCCTACACCCCCTAAACCTCCTGATCCCCCAAAACTTCCCCAAACCCCCCCTAACGCCGCCCTTTCACCCCCCCCGCCTGCCTATACACCCCCCAAGCCTGCTATAACCCCCCCCGCCTGCCCATCACCCCCCCAAGCCGACTTTTCCCCCTCTAAGCCAAAATAAAACCCCCACCGCCATACACCCCCCGCCTGTATAACCCCCGCCCCCCTATACACCCCCCGCCTGCCATACCACCATACCCGCCCGTTTTACCCCCTAGCCCCGCCTATACAGCCCCTAACGCCCGTAACCCCCAAGCCCCCCTATACACCCCCCAAGCCTCCTGTTACCCCTTTAACCCCCCTATAACCCCCTAACCTGCCCATACACCCCGCCTGCCATACAAACCCCCCCGCCTGCCCATACCCCCCAACCCCTATACACCCCCCACCTGCCTATAACCCCACCGCCCATACACCCCCTAAGCCGCCCATACAAACCCCCCTAAGGGCCCCCCTATATCCCCCTAGCCCCCTATAACCCCCTTAAGCCTGCCCATACACCCCCACCTCTTACACCCCCTGCCTGCCTATCACCCCCCTAAGCCTGCCCTTTTCCCCCCTAAGCCTGCCCGTATACCCTAAGTCTCCCATACACCCCCCAAGCCTCCTATACACCCCCTCCTACCTATACACCCCCCACCCCCTTACACCCTCCACCACCTAACACCCCAAAACCTGCCTTAAACCCCCCCAAACCTGCCTTTTACCCCCTAAACCCCCCATATTTCCCCCACCCCCTATACACCCCCAAAGACTGCCTTTTACAACCCCCCTAAAACCCCCTGTTAACCTAAGCCTGACTTTTACCCCCCCTTGCCTTTTACAAACCCCCCCCGCTTGAAAAAACCCCCCCAGCTTTTCTTTAGACCCCCCACTTGCCCAATAGCCCTCCCCCTTGCCTATTACCCCCCAGCCTGCCTAAAGCTCCCCCCGCTGCCTAATACCCCCCAAAGGTGCCCCCTGAAAAGCCTAAGCTACCCTGAAGCTGCCCGCCTATTAAACCCTATACCCCCCAAACTTGCCTACCCTTTTACCCCCAAAGCCTGCCTTCTACTTTATGGGGCCCTTAGCTACCAAAACCCCACTTAAAAGCCCATACCCATAACCCCCTGTCTACCTGAAAAGGGTCCCCCCATACTACCTAAACCCTTCCCCGCCATATGGACCCCCTATAGCCGGGGGGAGGGGCGGGAAAATTAGGATTTTAAGATATTTTGTCTAAAACGCAGGGACAATGGCCGAGACTCACAGATGGGGACTGGACCAGTTCAGAACAAAGGGAAAGTCAAAGATCATTGAGAGATGCACCTTTAGTCCAAGATTAACCCCTTTTTAAACATTTATTCTACAGAGCCCGTTACACTGGTGTCTACCACTATATGGTCACTATATGTCGGTACTATTGGTCTTTGTGTACTGATCAGTAATAGTGTAGGGGTATTATTCAGTGTGGTGGTAATGTGGTGGTAATTTTTTGGACATGTTCTGGCGGTATAATCAAGTCCACATGTAGTAGGGTTATTGGTAATATTGGTTTTGGTATAGTGGATTTGTTTGGTAGCAGTATGATGGTGAGATGTATGGTGAGGTATTTGCCCCTTGTATTATCTACATTACCTAACAACATGTCCTGGTACATGGTCATGGTCAGGGAGGCAGGGGAAGGGGGGTGGGGGGTTTAGGAGGCCCCATTCAAAAGTTTGCTTTGGGGCCCTGGCTTCCCTAGTTACGCCCCTGGTTGTGGCTAAATGGCCCACAAATATGGGAAAAGCTCAAGCCCTTGACTCCTCAGAAGATTCTGTGAACCTATATGGTTTTATTATCTAAAAACAACACTTTTCGTGTGTGAACGAGACACTTTGTCAGACTTGAAATGCATTGTTTTTAGATTATAAAACCATAGATCCACAGAATCTTCTGAGGAACCAAACACTTGATCTTTTAACATATTTCTGGACCATCTACCCAGACCAGAAAGTCTACAGTTTATACTGGAGAAGAATCATCAATTAGTTAAAACATTGACATCTCTGGGGCAAGGCTTTGAAAGGAGCTTATAATGACATATCTGTGCTTCATTCAACAAAAAGCATGTTTATCAATCATGCATTGGTCATATGTGCATCAATTAACAATAAGTGCCCACGATCCTCTCTCCAATTAGTTTTTTCTTGAGGCACTTCTCGTAGCATGGAAGTAAATTTAGTTATAGCAGCTGCCCAAACTTGAGAGGGCCAATGTAGGAATGCTGTACTTTTAGCTAGGATCGTTGACAAATATGGTGACAAGTCAATGGCTTTCTGCTATATAGGTTCTCTGTTATATGATGCTATTAATTATTACTACTTATACTGCTGTTTCAGTTTCCTATCATGAGGTGGTGGGGCCCTTCTCATTTTGCTATAGAGCCCTATATGATATAGTTTTTCTTGTGTCTGGTAGATACAAACCACTGCACATCAAGCACACTTCCATGTTATCTGAAGTTTTTGAGATGATCTGACCTAGTCAACTAGCCATCAAAGTGTCAGCCTTTTCAAAATCTCTCAGATCCTTACACTTACATATTATTCCTGTTCCTAACACATCAACTTTAAGAACTGACTTATCACTTGTTACCTAATATATCTTACCCCTTGGCAAATGTCAATGTTATGGCTGATCAGTGTAAGACACAGTATATTCATCAGAATTGCTCTGTTTTTTAAACCAGGGTTGTTTAATATCATTTCTCTTTTTTTGCCACTACTGAAAAGAATATGTTTTATATGCTTTATAAAATTAATATAGACTACAGAAAGGAAAAAATCCTTATTCTAGAATTTCTATAGTTTTTATATGCTACAAGTTACAATACAAATACCCCAAACCATATCAAACATCACCTTAAATAAACACGTAATACTGCAAAATATATTACGTACACCAAGGAAATAGAGCCTTATCCAAAAGTAAATAATAATTTAAAAAAAACATGACTTGAAAAAAAAATTGTTTGAAACATGCTTGTATCTGATTGATAGCATGTCCAGAAAGATTAAGGCAAAGCTAAAAGCTAGATTTACAAAATAATAAAAATTTAGATTTTTAGCTACAAACCAGTAACAATGCAGTTACATGACAATCTGCATAAATAAACATATGCTAATTGGTTTCAAGACTAATTTATTTGTGAAATAGCCAAGATGATTATTAGAGATGGGTGAATTTCTCAAAAATTCGATTCGGTGACTTCACCGAATTTTCCGACAAAATTCGTTTTTGTCCGAATTACTTTGGGACGAATCGCGTTAAAAAACAGCTATTTCCAGGCTGCAGAGAGCCTGCAGGGTGCTGTAGAACATTGTACCATGCTTAAATATGCAGAGGGAGCTTGGTTTGGTCTTCATACAATGTTGTGTTTTAGTATGACACGCACATGACTGCCGCCACTCTTAGAATCGCTTCACTATAAAATTCCCTGAGCACTTAAGAGGGCAAAACTGACAAAAAAACTCAAGCGGGAATGCAGCCTGATAAAGTCATGCCAGCGAAAGCTGGAAAAAAACAAGCTGAGAGCTCAGGTGGCAACATTAGTGACAGAGCGTGGAGGTGACGGCGGCAAGAGCAACAGCATGAGGTCAGAGAGTGGCACAATTACATTCTAGAGGTGGCAAAAACAGGAGTAGGCCACAGAGTGACACAATGACACAGTGTGGAGTTCACAGCAGCAGCAGCATGAGGTCAGATAGTGGCACAATGACATTCTGGAGGTGGCAAAACAGTAGTAGGCCACAGAGTGGCACAATGACAGAGGAGGAGGTCATGGCAGCAACAGCATGAGGTCAGACAGTGGCACAATGACATTCTGGAGGTGGCAAAAACAGGAGTAGGCCACAGAGTGGCACAATGACACAGTGTGGAGGGCACGGCAGCAGCCACAGCAGCAGCATGAGGTCAGGCAGTGGCACAATGACATTCTGGAGGTGGCAAAACAGTAGTAGGCCACAGAGTGGCACAATGACACAGAGTGGAGGTGACGGCAGGAGCAACAGCATGAGGTCAGAGAGTGGCACAATGACAGGGTGTGGAGGGCACGGCAACAGCCACAGCAGCAGCATGAGGTCAGAGAGTGGCACAATGACAAATTCTGGAGGTGGCAAAAACAGGAGTAGGCCACAGAGTTGCACAAGGACACGGTGTGCAGGTCACGGCAGCAGCAGCATAAGGTCAGGCCGTGGCACAATGACTTTCTGGAGGTGGCAAAAACTGGAGTAGGCCACAGAGTGGCACAATGACACAGTGTGGAGGTCACAGCAGCAGCAGCATGAGGTCATACAGTGGCACAAGGACATTCTGGAGGTGACAACAACAGGAGTAGGCCACAGAGTGGCACAATGACAGAGAGTGGTGGTGATGGCGGCAGGAGCAACAGCATAAGGTCAGAGAGTGGCACAATGACAGGGTGTGGAGGTCACGGCAACAGCCACAACAGCAGCATGAGGTCAGAGAGTGGCACAATTACAAATTCTGGAGGTGGCCGAAACAGCAGAAGGCCACAGAGTGGCACAAGGACACGGTGAGGAGGACACTACTGCAGCAGAAGCATCAGGTCAGGCCGTGGCAAAATGACATTCTGGAGGTGGCAAAAACAGGAGTAGGCCACAGAGTGGCATAATGACAGAGAGTGGAGGTGACGGCGGCAGGAGCAACAGCATGAGGTCAGAGAGTGGCACAATGACACAGTGTGGAGGTGACCGCAGCAGCAACAACAGCAGCAGTATGAGGTCAGAGAGTGGCACAATGACACAGTGTGGATGTCACGGCACCAGCAACAGCAGCAGCAGCATGAGGTATAGAGTGGCACAAATGACAGAGTGTGGAGGAGGGTGGCAATACCAGTCCCATGTAAAGATGGTTGGTGGCAGATGGAGAAACTGGCAGCAGATGTGTGGCATCAGGCGAGTGGCGGCATCAGAATAGTGTCTGTGGCAGGTAGTTTGAACCTAGACTCATTTCTCACTGTTTGGGTGAGGCGTCATGGCTGATGTAGTCTGACGCCAAAGGCATTGGTGTGTGGAAATCCTGGCCGATCCACGCCTGATTCATCTTGACAAAGGTCAGTTGTTCCACATTTCCCGTGGACAAGCGGGTTCTCCTTGGGGTAACGATGGCCCCCGCCGCACTGGACACCCGCTCTGATGCCACACTATTGGCCGGGCAGGACAGCTTCTCCACTGCAAACTCGGCAAGCTGCGGCCACACATCCAGTTTGGCTGCCCAGTAGTCCAGCGGAATTTATAACTGGGGTGGCAGAGTGCTGTCCAAAAAGGCCTCCACCTATTGGTTCAGGGTCTGCTCCAGGTCCTGCTGCTGCTGGCGACTGCCCTCCTCACTAGGCGGGTGAAGGAAGCTGCTCATCAGTGAACCCCCAGACATAGGTTGTGCTAAATAGAGCTGGTACTGCTCCTACCCCCACCGTCCCCCCGCAGCCGCGGCAGTAGTACGTGAGCGCGGACGACCCCCCCAGTCAGACCTGTCAGAGGAGGGACGATGCCGCACATAGGCAGCGGCCAACTGACTACGGAAGGTTTCCCTATAGTATTTGAGTTCATCCTCCCTCTCAATAGCTGTGAAAAAGGCTCCGATTTTGGACCGGTAGCAAGGGTCCAATATAGTGGAGAGCCAGAAGTCATCCCTCTGCCGGATGCCCGACTATTTTGGCTGTCACTGCCCCGGCAAATCAGCAAAGCCGTGGGCCATCTGCACAAGTGACTCCGAGGGGCTCCCTGCCTCCATCTCCACTGTATACTCCACGGTGCTTGCGGGTCATTCTGCCTCGTCTTCCTCATCTTCATCTACCTCCTCCAGCTGCTTCTGCTCCTTCTCTCTTGTCACCTGGGTAGAAAATCCACTCATTTCACCAGACAATGCTTCTGCTCCAATGTCCTCCTCCTCCTCCTCCATTTAAGTCCAACCTGGACTCATGTGGCTGCGAGATGTAGTCGCCACGTCTCCAGTCCCCTGCCCAGACAGATTTTTCAGCATCTGTTCCAGGACATGAAGCAGTGGAATGACGTGATTCATCCCGAAGTCCAGGCGACTGACAAATAACGTGGCCTCCTCAAATGGCCTCAACAAACGGCAGGTGTCACGCATGAGCTGCCACTGGCTGACATCAAAGTTACACAGGGGAATACTGTCCACCTGGATCATCAAATCGTTAATGGCCCTTTTTCTTTCAAACCGTCTGTCCAAAATGTGCAGGCTGGAATTCCAAGGGGTGGAAACATCGCTTTTCAGAGGGGGTTTGGGGGGGGCCCGTTCTGCCATGCAACTCGAGGGGGGTTGTTCCGCTTTGTGGGGAATGGATGAAGTGCATGCACAGTTTCCTGGCCTTTTTTTCAGAATTTTTCTGAAGATCGGTGGAAGATTTTCAGGAACCCTTTTAAAACCAGATTAACATGTGGCCGGGGTATTCCTCCTTGGTGCAGCGCGGCACCAGTTCCCCCCTTGCCCGTCACCATGGTTCGATTTGCGTTGGCGTGGAGAAACCCAACATCATTTCTTGCTGCATGACGCGGAGCATTTTCCCCCCCGTGTAAAACTTCGTTCCCGAGGAAGCCGGTGTAGAACTGCGTGACCCGCTGTGGCCTACAATGTGGTTATGGAGCGTACTTTTGGGGCTGAGATGGTGGGGTGGTGGAGGGGAGGGGGCGGAATTGGCGAGCAGCCGCAGTTTTACAATGCGGAGGAGGGGAAAACGTGTTTCCCGTCCAGGGGTTGTTGGTGTGCCGGGCAGGAAGCACATTCACCCAGGGGCCTAAAGGACATATATGGCCCTGACCGTGTTACGCTCAGACGTCCGTGCTGCGTGACCTTGGAACAAAAAATGATAAGCTCAGGACTGCCCCTTCTGTTCTACATTTTATGAAGTGCGGTACTGCCTTTTTGGAAAAGAAATTAAAGCTTGGGGAAATCTCCATCTCGGCTCGGCACAAGCCATCATTTCTCTGAAACGGGGCAGGTCCCCCCATTTGGAAAAAAAAAGGGGGTCGTATCAAAAAACTTGGACAGGGGCAGGTCACTTCTGCACCTTAGGATGGTTGGGGCATATGTTTTTCCTTTGAAATCGCCCGCTGAAGCTGCGCCGCCCCGGTAGGAGGAGCGGGGCTCTGGACGGGAGATGATGGGAAAAAAAGAAACAGCTCCCTTCTGCAGAGATGGTGGGCCTTGATGGCTGAAATGGATGCTTTCCACTGGGCGCTGCTGCTGCTGTTGCTTTCGGCGGGGGATGGCCACCACATTGAGCCACGTTTCTCCCCGGGCCCCCAGATGGTGAGCTGCATGTGTTTCGGGAGGGCCGTGGTGCCCAACGTTAGCTCCCTGGCCACGCTTCACTTTCTGCCTACAGATTCTACATATACCTATATTCGGCTCCTCCGGTGTCTTAGCAAAGAACTGCCACACCGCCGAGTAGCTGATTTTACCGTGAACGCTCCGCACTGAGTGACTACTATCATCGCTGCCTCGCTGAGCCCCTGTGCCGCTACTTTCTTGGACCTGCGAAGCGGGTTTTCTACCCCGTGGCCGCTTGGCTCCCAACCTCACACTGCTGATATCCTGCTGACTCACTGCCACACAACTCACTTGCGCTTGCGCCGCTGCCTGACGCGCAAGCTGACGCCTTCTTCTCCTGACGACGATGAAGCCCTTGCCTCCCCCGACTCCCAAGTGCGGTCGGCTACATCATCATCTATTTGTGTTTCATCGTCACTGCTGTCCTCATCACCGGTCTTGGTATGCAGAGGCTGACCCCTCACAACATGACCTCCCATGCCACTCTCCACATGTATACTTTGCCACCTACTGCAAGATATTGGCCTCATTTCTTCGCTGCCAAGTAGCTGCTGACTGCCCTCCACAAATTGTTCATTCTTGCTATATAGTGGCGCTGAGCCCAGACCACATAGTAGATCTCTGGCTGAGGGAACCAGATGGCACAGAGCGGGTTGAGGACAGGTGAGGGCCGCTGACCCGCTCCCGGGCCATGCCAACTTGTGTCTGATGTTCCCACCGACTCTTGACTGGGATTGTCAGATGTCATCTGGGAGGAAGTGGATGACTTAGTCAACCAATCAAGAACCCTTTGGTTGATGGTCAGCACACGGTCGCTAGATGACAGCGGCAGTTGTGGCCTCACCGAGTGACCCCTGTTGCGACGTCACCTTGCTGTGCTGCGACTTGGGCCTGCTCCAGGAATGTTTTTGCCACTGCCACTCGCAGGTGAAGAGCCCACCACCTCTCTGTCTGACATACTGTTTGTTCTAAAATGTACAGACACTGTTTGATGAAGATATCTGTATATGATAAATACACACCCTGTATTTGACTCCAAATGAACCCAGTAACAAGCTTGGGTAACCCTTGGATATAAATTGCGGCCAACAAATGGCCATGAAAAATTTACTTGTATGTGTCATTTAAAAACACTGTGTATTTTACTGAATGTCAAAGCACAAACAGGCTTAATTAACCTTCGGATATAAATTATGCTACAGGAAAAATGTATTTTTTGGCGGTGAAAAAGACGGTTTCTTTTAGTCACCACAACAGCAGAACAACGCTTAATTAACCCCTAGATGTAAATTGCGCAAAAGAATTGAGCAACCAAAAACTACCAGCTTTGTAGCGTGTTACAATGGCGTGTATTTTACGGTACACAGCAAGAGAAAAACTTGTAATTAACCTTCAGTTATGAATTATGCTACAGGAAAAATTTCTTTTTTGGCGGTGAAAAAGACGGTTTCTTTTAGTCACCACAACAACTGAACAATGCTTAATTAACCCAAATGGTGCAGGAACCGACTAGAGGAAAGGCCCTTCTAGACTTAATATTGACTAATAGACCTGACAGAGTAACAAAGGTTCAGGTTGAGGAGCACCTAGGGAATAGTGACCATAATATAATATAATAAACTTCCATTTATCCTTCAATAGAGCTTTTTGTCATGGAGCCACAAAACACTGAATTTGAGGAAGGCTAATTTGACCCTGCTTAGAGAGGCACTAAACTGTATTGACTGGGACAAGGTGTTTAAAAATAGCAGAACAAAAAATAAATGTGAGGTCTTTAAAAACATCTTAGGCGCCCACTGTGAGAGGTACATACCATATGGTAAAAAAATTATTAGAAAGAGGAAAAACCCAATGTGGATCAACAGAGATGTAAAGGAGGCAATAAAAAACAAAAAGAAAGCGTTTAAGCTACTAAAACAGGAGGGCAGTGAATAGGCACTAAGAAGATATAGGGAAGAAAATAAAGTGTGTTAAATAAAGATAAAGGCAGCAAAGCTGGAGACAGAAAGACGTATTGCCATAGAAAGTAAAACTAACCTCAAAATATTTTTTAACTATATAAATAATAAAAAGATTAAAAAAGAAAATGTTGTTCCTTTAAAAAGTACAGAGGGAGAGACTAGAGGGCGATGAGAAAAAAGCAAACCTATTAAACAATTTCTTCTCCACTGTATTTACCGAGGAGGATGAGCTTCCTGTTAATGAGCAAAGGGAGGAGGTAAATTCCAACTTAAATGTTTCTTGTCTAATAATGGAAGAAGTGCAGCTCCGCCTTAGGAAGATTAAAATAGACAAATCCCCAGGCCCTGATGGTATACACCCGCGTGTCCTAAGGGAGTTAAGTAATGTGTTAGACAGGCCCCTATTCTTAATATTTATGGACTGTATAATAACGGGGTATGTCCCAAAGGATTGGCGCATAGCAAATCTGGTGCCAATATTCAAAAAGGGGTCAAAAAGTGATCCTGGAAACTATAGGCCGGTAAGCTTAACCTCTGTTGTGGGTAAAATGTTTGAAGGTTTTCTAAGAGATGCTATCCTAGAGTATCTCACTGAAAATAAATGTATAACGCCGTCCCAGCATGGGTTTATGAAGGATCGGTCCTGTCAGACTAATCTCATCAGCTTCTATGAGGAGGTTAGTTCCAGACTGGATCGGGGTGAGGCACTGGATGTCATATATTTGGATTTTTCTAAAGCATTTGATACTGTTCCACATAAAAGGTTGGTAAGTAAAATGAGAATGCTTGGACTGGGGGAAAATGTGTGCAAGTGGGTAAGCAACTGGCTCACTGATAGAAAACAAAGGGTGGTAATTAACGGTGCATACTCAGACTGGATCCCTGTTACTAGTGGGGTACCACAGGGCTCGGTATTGGGCCCTATCCTCTTTAATATTTTCATTGATGATCTTACAAAGGGATTGCACAGTAGAATATCGATCTTTGCAGATGATACTAAGCTCTGTAAAGAAATCCACATAATAGAGGATAATGTGTTATTACAAAGGGATCTGGATAGGTTGGAGGCCTGGGCAGAGACGTGGCAGATGATGTTTAACACTGATAAATGCAAGGTTATGCACATGGGGAGGAAAAATCCATTACATGATTACATGTTAAATGGAAAAACACTGGGTAAAAGGGTCATGGAGAAGGACTTGGGAATCCTTGTGGACAGTAAACTTAACTGTAGCAGCCAGTGTCAGGCAGCAGCTGCCAAGGCTAATAGGATCATGGGGTGTATTAAAAGGGGCATAGATGCACATGATGGGAACATTATTCTCCCACTATACAAGTCACTGGTTAGACCACACATGGAATATTGTGTACAGTTTTGGGCACCAGTGCACAGGAAAGACATTGTAGAGCTAGAACAGGTACAAAGGCGGGCAACAAAAATAATTAAAGGCCTGGGTGGACTGCAATATCCAGAAAGATTAGCAAGGTTAGGGTTATTTAGTTTAGAGAAAAGATGGCTTCGGGGGACATAATAAATATGTTTACATATATTAAGGGCCAATATAGAGATCTCGCTAAAGATTTATTTATACCCAGGACTGTATCTAGAACAAGGGTGCATCCTCTATGTCTTGCGGAAAGAAAATTTCTACATAAACATAGAAAGGGATTCTTTACTGTTAGAGCGGTGAGACTGTGGAACTCTCTGCCAGAGGAAATTGTCATGGTGAATTCACTAACAGAGTTCAAGAAGGGCTTGGATGCATTTCTGGAGAGTGATAACATAACAAGTTATAGTGACTAGGATTCTGAAGAAGGGTCTGGATACATTTCTAGATGTAATATAACAAGTTATAATGACTAGGATTCTGGAGAGGGATCGTTGATCCAGGGATTTATTCCAATTGCCAGATTGGAGTCAGGAAGGAATTTTTTCCCTAACATGAGGACAATTGGCTTCTACCTCATGGGGGTTTTTGACTTCCTCTTGATCAACACTTTAACACTTTAGCAACACTTTAATAATGGGCTGAACTGATGGACGTATGTCTTTTTTCGGCCTGACAAACTATGTAACTATGAACTTGTAACCCCTGGTGAAAGGCAAAAGAATGAGCAACCAAAACTACAGCTTGTAGTGTTACAATGCGTGTTTTTTACGGTACCCATGAGAAAAACTTTTAATAACCTATCGGTATGAATTATGCTACAGGAAATGTTTTTTTGGCGTGAAAAGAACGGTTTCTTTTAGTTACCACAACACAGAAAACACTAATACCCTGGATGTAAATTGCGCAAAAGAATTGAGCAACCAAAAACTACCAGCTTTGTAGCGTGTTACATGGTGTATTTTACGGTACACGCAAGAGAAAAACTTGTAATTACCTTCGGTTATGAATTATACAGGAAAATGTCTTTTTTGCGGTGAAAAAGCAGTTCTTTAGTCACCACAACAGCAGAAAATGCTAATTAACCCTGGATGTAAATTGCACAAAAGAATGAGATACCAAAAACTAGCAGCTTTGTAGCGTGTACAATGGCGTGATTTTACGATAACAGCAAGAGAAAACATGTATTAACCTTGGTTATAAATTTGCTACAGGAAAAAGTCTTTTTTGCGGTGAAAAAAGATGGTTTCTTTTAGTGACCACAACCGCAGAACAACACTTAATTAACCCCTGGATGTAAATTGCGCAAAAGAACTGAGCAACCAAAAATGAAGTGGTATTTGGATTGTAAAAACGCTGTTTCTTTAAATGAATACAACAATAACAGGCTTAGATAACCCTTGGATATTCAATGTGCTGGTGAGCAGACAGCATTAAAATGTATATGCAGCTGCATTGGACGCACACTGGACTTCAGTTCCAATACTCCACAAAATCAGAATTAGAACGTTAAGAGAACCCTCCAAAAATCTCTGTATAAAAATGAGTTCTTTAGTAAGAGATATAATTAGCATCTGTGGCAGCACCTTCCCTAATCAGTACAGTGAGAGCGGTATGAGCTCCCATCATCGCGCCCGGACTTATATAGTGCGGTGACCTCACAGAATCCCGCCGGTCTCTGATTGGCTTCATCTCTGCACATGTCATGTAGGCTATGCCCTTCTTCCTCCCAGAGTTCTTTGCCCCATGTAACGCCATGTGCTTGCAGCCATTTTATCAATCAAAAGCACACTTCGTTCACGCAAAGTACCCCAAACTTCGACTTCGTTCAGAACCGAAGTTCTCCTGAAATTCTAAACGAATTCCACTTCGTTAGAATCAATTCGCCCATCTCTAATGATTATCCCTAAAATGAAGGTAGTCTCTCATTCAAAACTGTAGTGGATGGTGAGATAAGGAGCCTGGAAGTCAAAATTTCAAAACAAAACAGACATAAACTGAGATACTGAAACCTATGGCACTCATAACGGAAGTAGGTTTTTGTCAATAACTAAAGATGGTTAACTTTCCCAAATGGTGCAGGAGCCGACTAGAGAAAAGGCCTTTTTGGACTTTATATTGACTAACAGACCTGACAGAGTAACAAAGGTCCAGGTTGGGGGGCACCTAGGAAATAGAGACCACAATACAATCAATTCCTATTTATCCTTCAATAGAGTATTTTGTCGAGGAGCCACAAAAACATTGAATTTCAGGAAGACTAATTTAAATCTTATTAGAGAGGCCCTAAATGATGTAAAGGAGACAATAAATAACATTTAATCTACTTAAATAGGAGGGCAGTGAAGAGGCACTAAAAAGCTGTGAGGAAAAAATATGAAAATAATGATAGAGACATCAAAGTTGGAGATCGAGAGGCAGATTGCCAAAGATAGTAAAACTAACCTCTAAATATTTTTTAACTATTTAAATAGTAAAAAGATTAAAACTGAAAATGTTGGCCCTTTGAAAAGTAGTGAGGGAAATATTGTAGAGGGCGATGAGGAGTAAGCAAGTCTATTAAACAACTTTTTCTCCACCGCATTCACCAAGGAAAATTACCTTCCTTTTGATGAGCAGAGGGATGAGGTAAACTCCACTTTGAATATTTCTTGTCTAACCCAGGAAGAAAAGCAGCTCCATCTTAAGAAGATTAAAATAGAAAAAAAAATCACCAGGTCCTGATTTTATACACCCCAATGTCCTAAGGGAATGATGTTTATGGACTGTATAGTAACATGGTGTAATACAAAAGATTGATGCATAACAAATGTGATGCCAATATTCAAAAAGGGGTCAAAAAGTGATCCTGGAAACTATAGGCCGGTAAGTTTAACCTCTGTTGTAGGTAAAATTTTGAAGTTTTTCTAAGAGATGCCATCCTGGAGTATCTCACTGAAGATAAATGTATATCTCTGTTTCAGCATGGGTTTATGAAGGATCAGTCCTGTCAAACTAATCTCATCAGCTTCTATGAGGAGGTTAGTTCTAGATTGGATCCAGGTGAGGTATTGGATGTCATATATCTGGATTTTTCTAACGCATTTGATACTGTGCCACATAAAAGGTTCTTAAGTAAAATGAGAATGCTTGGACTGGGGGAAAATGTTTGCAAGTGGGTAAGCAACTGGCTCACTGATAAAAAAAAAGGGTGGTGATTAATGGTATATGCTCAGACTGGATTCCTGTTATTTGTGGGGATCCACATGGTTCAGTATTGGGCCCTATTCTATTTAAAATATTAACTAATGACCTTACAGAGGGATTGCAAAATATTATATCAATATTTGCAGATGATACTCAGCTGTGTAAAGTAATTAACACAATTGAGGATTATGCACATGGTAAGGAGAAATCCATTACATGATTACTTGTTAAATGGAAAAAAGTGACATGAAGAAGGTGTTGGGAATCTTAGTGTACAGTAAATTTAACTGTAGCAGCCAGTGTCAGGCAGCAGCTGCCAATGCAAATAGGACCATGGGGTGTATTAAAAGGGGCATAGATGCATACAATGAGAAAATCATTATACCATTATACAAGTCACTGGCCAGACGACACATGGAATATTGTGGACAGTTTTGACAGAAAAGACATTGTAGAGCTTAAACAGGTTTAAAGACAGGCAACAAAAATAATAAGAGGACTGGGTGGACTGCAATACCCATAAAGATGAGCAAGATTATGGTTATTTAGTTTAGACAAAAGGTGACTTTGGGATGACATAATAAATATGTATAAATATATCAGAGGTCAATATAGAAATCTCTCCAAAGATCTATTTATACCCAGGACTGTATCTAGAACAAGGGGGCATCCTCTATGTCTAACAGAAAAAAAAAAAGTTTCTACATAAACATAGAATGGTTTCTTTACTATTAGAGCAGTGAGACTGTGGAACTCTCTGCCAGAGGAACTTGTCATGGTAACTTCAATAATAGAGCTCAAAAGAGGTCCGGATGCATTTCTAGATGTAATAATATAACAAGTTATAATGACCAGGATTCTGGAGAAGGGTCTGGATACATTTCTAGATGTAATAATATAACAAGTTATAATGACCAGGATTCTGGAGAAGGGTCATTGATCCAGGGATTTATTCTGATTGACAGATTGGAATAAGGAAGAAATGTTTTCCTTAAAATGAGGACAATTGGCGTCTACCTCATCTTTTTTCAGTCTTACAAACGAAGGGCAACATGTATGATTTTTGGCGCTCAGATGCCACTTTTTATGCGCATTATATTAGTGTATAATGTGTCTGAATTTACAAACCCGTTCTATTGCGGTTCATAAATCAGGTGCATTCTAGCGCATAAATGTTAATTCTGGTTTAGGTAAACCGCTTTGAAAGTGGTTTACCTGTTCCAGTAGTAATGTGCCTAGAATTACCGTATTGAAGCTATAAATCTATAGCTTCCGCACCCCCTCGAAATCTGGCGCATTGCAAAGTGCCGCTTCGTGCTCTACAATGTGCCTGATATTGGCAAGCAGGAGTTTTAAATTTATTGCGAATGGGGTTGCACTAGATGCCGGCCTGAAAAGATGCCAGACTTCTGGCGCAGCCCCATTCATACATGTTACCCCAAGTAATTGTGTAACTATTGTTACCCTTTATCTTGTCAATGAAATTAATTAACATAAAGGTCTGGTTACAAAAAGAAATATGAGGGCCAATAAATAATCCAATAAATAACATGTAGTACTACTATGTCTTAAAACAGGGTCTCAGAAAGGTAAATCCCCATCAATCACATATATATATTATAAATATTAAATGGTTAATTCCCATAGTGGTATAGCTCAACACTGCATTCCACCTCAGGGGTAAGGCTAGGTTCACACGGCTTAATTGCGGGACGTAATTACGCCCTGCACTTACGCCGTGTAGCCGGGGGCGGGAGCGGGGGAGGGAGCGGGGGGCCGGCGCCTCGCCGGCCCATAGTTCTCTATGAGAACTGTGGATTACCATAATGACTGGGACGTTTTCAGCCCGTAATTTGCGCACTCTGGTCGTAATTACGGACTGAAATACTTCCAGTTTTAAGCCGTGTGAACATGGCCTAAGCAACAGATGTGAAATGAGTGTCGGGGTGGTCAGATGCATTGATGAGTTACACCACTATGGGTAATTAACTACTCAATATTATATATATATGTGTATCAGGGCCGTTCCTTGGGGAGGGCGAGACGGGCAGTCGCCCTGGGCGTCGCTCAGAAGGGGGGCGCTGGAGTAAGGTGCGCTCCCTCCCTCCTGAGCAGGCAGCGTAGTCTGCAGGAAGTCAAGCTGCACATCGTCTTTGCCAGCTTTCTCCTTTCTATAAGTGGCTTTGTAAAGGTGAGCAGCACTGTTGAAGGCACATTGCCACTAAGCTGCCAACCTGAACTGTGGACGCTGTAATAGATGCATGGCCAGCTCCTGCCCTCTTATGATATGTGTGAGAGAGCTGAGCCTCCCCGGAGCAGCTGTGCAGGCTTCCTGTAGCACGAAGCACAGTCACCTCCCCCCCCTGTGAAGAGCAGCAGTGTCCTCTGCTCTGCCAGAACTCAGAGAGCTCCTCTTCATACTTGATACTGCTGCACTAGGTGAGTATGCAGCAGAATGATTATTGCTGAGTTCTGCCACTTCCAAGATTTATATTACAGAGGAGGCTGCACTGCACCCCCACCACCATGTGTTTTACCACTATCCTAAAACCCCTGTTTAAGTCTGTAGCTTTACTTTGCTGCACCAAAACACCCTTCATAATCTGCAGGCACATGATGTGGGAGTCTTAGTAAAGCACAGTCGGTGTGATACTATACTTACTGTTCTGAACTAAACTCCTATCCTCATCAGCAGCACAGTACAGCAGCATGCAGATCATGATGGGGATTTGGTGCTGTATAGTGTAACAGCTTAATTATTGTGCTGCAGGACTGAGACAAGGTATACTGGTGACCTAAGCAAACAAGATATATGGCGCGCCCCGGTAGAAAATTCAGCCCACTCCATACCTCCTTGCTGTCTGGGAAGAAGTAGCGCCCTAGGGGAAATCACCTACTTTCACCTACCCGTCGTCTCGCCCCTGCTGTGCTACACTAAACTCCCTAAACATCTGTCAGACCTTACACCTACTAGCAGACAGGAAGGAATTAGTGCAGTACAGTAAAGTTTTGAGAAATATACACACAAAAATTATAAATCAAAAATATCCATTTATTATATGAAAAAAATAAAAAATAAACCTAATTGTTTTTTCCCCACCGAAAAAAGTCTAAACTATTAATCACCACATTTATAAACACCGGGAGAATGAAAAGAAAAAAACAATACCTGAATGAAGTTTTTTGTTCATCTTGCTTCCAAAAGAAATGGAATACAGTTACCAAAAAGTTGTATTTACCTCAAAACAGTACTAATAGTTATGGCTCTTTTTTTAACGATAGCAAAATATAACAAACCATTTAACTTTGGTTTCACCATAGTTGTACTGACCCACGAAAAAAGATATCACATTTATGGCGTACGCTGAAAGTCCATAAAAAATTAAACCCAAAAAACAATGGCAGAGTAGCATATTTTTCTGCTTAACCCTGCCTAAAAATTTATATCAATTGATATCTGGTTTTTGGTGTGGTGACATTTTGTTTTAGTGGGAAATTTAAGGGTAACGTTAGTCTTTGGATTCTGGTTTTATGTAGCAGTGTTATTTGGTAACTCTATAGCTATGAATTAGTAATTTTATACATAGAACTTTGTGTTATATCTTTTTTGGCACAACATGTTAATGGGGGGGGGGGGGGGGGAGAAACTAGGATCAACATATGATTTATATTTTATAGACTAAATGTTATTTATTTGATTTATCTTTTCCTGTATGTTCATCAATTACCTGTATGTTAATTAATTATATACAGTATGGAATCACTATTACAATTTTAATATTATGTAACTGGTATTAGCAAGATACACTACATGTTGACCTAATTTCTTTGGTATTCTTTTTTGATTTATTCTTTGTGGGGTTTTTTTTAATCATGAAAATTTAATAAGAAGGGTTTTTTTT